>BQNB010173005.1:0-12227 GCA_026074375.1 Tanacetum coccineum
TTAGACATGAAGCAAGAATCAACACCAAGGGGACACCTAGTCTCTTGGTTGATCCGCCCCAATGGGGTTTGATTTAAGTGGGGAGAGTTGTATAACTTGCCCCATAATTTGTAAATACTGGTATTATCAAAGTCCGATATTTAAAAAGGTACGATTTGTAGTCGTTTTTCGTAAAACGTAAAAATAGTACGAGACACTAAAAATAAAAACGAATGTAATAAAAATATTTCTACGACATTTTAGAAATATAAACGTCGATGCTTAACGTAGGATTCGCCGGTTCTTTGTAAACGTCGCATAATTTACAAATGTAAGCCCTAATTCTCCCGGTTAGTCGTGAGTTCATATCTCAACATAAAAATGAAAATTATAATTAATACTCGAGGATAAAATAACGACCTGAAATTGACGAATTGTCACAAGATATATCAAAAATGGACAAAAACAATGCCAAAATGGACAAAACCGAGCACAGGATTGGCAAAGCATGAGAAAAACTAAGCCGAAGGCGTATTCATTTTTAATGGGCCAACCCGTACCCATTTTAATGGGCCGGATCAGCCCATTATAACTTGAAGTATATAAACCTAAGTCCTAAATACAAGTCCAAGTCCAAAATCTCTTATCTATTCAAATCCAGTCCAAACCAAGCCCAAAGAAATGATAAAGGCCCAAAATCATACCCGGTCCAAGTCAATGAATTAATACAAAGTCAAAATTACTATTCACTTTCCCTTCCCTCCTATTTTTACACAGACAAGCACACAGGTAAAACCACTCCACCTCTCCTCACTCGAATTCCTTCTAGAATGCTTGCATGGCAAGAGATGACATCAACCAAGTCCACGTTGGTGATCTTGAGCACGATGATTGGTGGATTAGACGTGTATCAAATCAAGGACCAAAATTTTAGCCAAAAAGTTTATTACTTGCTAGTGGAGATTTTATACTGCTAGGCCAAAAGCAGTTAATACTGCTAAGCCATATATTCAGGCAGTAGTTATGCTGTGTAGGGCAATCAGCTAATGTTGTTAAGGCCTTAACATGTTGGGTTTGGAGACCTACCAAACTTAATAGTGCATCAATTACTTTGAATAGACATAATTATGTTTATGCATGAGGCAAATCCAAGTCAGTAATGACTTGGGTCCCCAAAGGAAACTAATTTCCTTATTTTTTTATGTGCAAAGTCATCCAAAAAAATATGATCAAGGCTATGTTGACAGTGGATGCTCAAGGCACATGACAGGGAACATGTCCTATCTCTCAGACTTCAAGGAATTTGATGGAGGATATGTTACCTTTGGGGGAGGAGCCAAAGGAGGGAAAATTACTGGTAAAGGAACTCTTAAAACTGGTAAGCTTGATTTTGAGGATGTGTACTTTGTCAAGGAGTTACAGTTTAACCTTTTTAGTGTTTCACAGATGTGTGACAAAAAGAACAGTGTTCTTTTTACTGACACTGGATGTTTTGTTCTGTCTCCTGACTTTAAGTTAACTGATGAAAGTCAGGTTTTACTTAAAGTTCCTAGAAAGAACAATATGTACAATGTTGATATGAAGAATATTGTCCCTAAAGAAAGTTTAACTTGTCTTGTTGCAAAGATCACACTTGATGAATCAATGCTATGGCATAGGAGGATAGGTCATGTAAATTTTAAAACTATTAATAAACTTGTTAAGGAAAATCTTATGAGATGTTTACCTACAAAACGTTTTGAAAATGACCAAACTTGTGTTGCTTGCCTTAAGGGAAAGCAACACAAAGCCTCTTGTAAGTCCAAGATTCAAAACTCTATTACTCAGCCTTTATTCATGTTGCATATGGACTTGTTTGGTCCAACTTTTGTGAGCAGCTTAATGAATAAGAAATATTGTCTAGTTGTCACTGATGATTATAGCAGATTTACTTGGGTTTTCTTTCTAGCATCTAAGGATGAGACTAGTGGCATTCTTAAGAGATTTATAACTGAGATAGAAAATCTAGTTGATAAGAAAGTAAAGATTATCAGATGTGATAATGGAACATAGTTCAAGAATAGAGTTATGAGTGAATTTTGTGAAAAGAAAGGCATTAAGAAGGAATTTAATGTAGCTAGAACTCCTCAGCAAAATGGTGTTGCTGAAAGGAGAAACAAGATACTAACTGAGGTTGCTAGAACTATGTTAGCTGACTCTAAGTTACCTACTACATTCTGGGCTAAAGTAGTTAATACTGCTTGCTATGTGCAGAATAGGATATTAGTAGTTAGGCTTTATAACAAGACCCCTTATGAACTGTTTAGAGGTAGAACACCTGCTCTAAGCTTCATGAGACCATTTGGGTGTCATGTTACCATTTTAATACCTTAGGATTATTTATGCAAGTTGGTGGAAGTTCAGGTATGAGGCTTCTTTGTTGGATTCATCATTCATAATAGTAAGGCTTTTAGGGTATACAACATTAGAACCAGGAAAGTAAAAGAAAGTTTGCATATTAGGTTCTTGGTGGATAAGCCTATTATTGCAGGTGATGGACCAAAGTGGCTGATTGATATTGATGTTCTAACAAAATTAATGAATTATGTGCCAGTTGTTACAAGTACAAACTCTAATGATCTTGTAGGTACAGAAGAAAGTATTGGTGTAGGTCATTTAAGCAAGGAGACAGGATCTAGCCAAGACTACATTTTGATGCCACTGTGGAAAGATGGTTCACTATTTGATTCTTCTTTAAAGAATAATAGTAATGATGAACCACAACCTTCTAGTAATGCTGGAAAGAATGATGATGAAGGTGTGAATAAAGAAAGTGGAATTGATGATCAAGAGAAACCTAAAAATAGTACTAAAGATATTAATACTGTTAGGCCAAGTATTAATACTGCCAGTACAAATGTTAATACTGGTAGTCTAAATATTAATATTGTTAGTCTAACAGTTACTACTGCTCTACTTAAAGCCACACATGCTAATTTCTTTGGTGATGGAACAGGAAATAGTTCTGAGCAACATTTCTGCCAAATACTAGGTCCTAATCTACTTCTTATACAAGAATCCATAAAGTCATTCACTTGATCATGTGATTGGTGTTGTTAATGTACATTCTTATGTACAGCAGGGTGACTGGACAAAGGTTACAATGAACAAGGGTTTTATTAGTGCTGTTTTTGAAGGAAAACTCATGAAGACCTTCATATTGTCTGTTTGCTTGTTGCCTATCCAGGACAGAGCCCAAAAAGGTAATCCATGCATTTTATAAGATCCAAGCTGGATAGAGAAGCTATGCAAGAGAGCTCCCTGAGTTTCAAGTTACAAGGTTTAGACCTTGGTGGAATTTACCACATGGGCCAAAAGGCCTTAGTACTTAAATGGGTATACATGAACAAGAAGATGAAAGAGGTAATGTGATTGAAACAGGCAAGGATGTGTTGTCACGGGTCACTCAAGAAGAGGGAATAGATTATGATGAGGGTTTTTGCTCCAGGTTGATAGGATTGAAGCAATGAGGTTGTTCTTAGCGTATGCATTATTCAAAGGACTATTGTTTGTATACACAGATGGAAGTGAGAGTGCATTTCTGTATGGCAAGATTGAAGAGGAAGTCTATGTTTGTCAACCTCTAGGGTTTGAAGACCAAAGGTTTTTCTGACTAGTTTAAAGGTAGAAAAAGGATTGTATGGTCTACATCAGTCCTGAGCTTGTTATGAAACGTTATCTACCTATTTATTGGGCAATGAATTTAGAGAGGTTAAGATTGATAGACTTTGTTCATTAAAAGAGTAAAAAGTGATTTTCCTACTAGTTTCAAGTATATGTTGATGATTCATTTTTGGATCTAACTAAAAAGAAGTATTTTATTTTTTTTTTTTTAAATATTTTTTACTTAGCTTTTCTTTAATCTATTTTTTTATTGTGTATATAATGCATGAGTTTGAGAAATTGATGCACAAGAAGTTCCAGATGAGTTCTATGGGTGAGCTTACTTTCTTCTTAGGACTACAAGTGACACAGAAAGATGATGGGATTTTCATCAGTCAAGACAAGTATGTGGATGAAATTTTGAAGAAGTTTGGTTTTTTAACTATGAAGATAGCAAGTACACCTATGGAGACTTCAAAGCCTTTGATGAAGGATGAAAATGCTAAAGATGTTGATGTTCACTTATATAGATCAATGATTGGCTCATTGATGTATTTAACATCTTCAAGGCCTGATATAATGTTTGTTGTATGTGCTTGTGCAAGATTCCAAGTCACACCTAAAGTTTCACATCTTCATGCTGTGAAAAGAATCTTTAGATACTTGAAAGGTCAACCTAAATTGGGCCTTTGGTATCCTAAGGACTCACCATTTGATTTGGAAGCTTATACTGACAGTGACTATGCTGGTGCAAGTTTAGACAGGAAATCCACAATAGGAGGTTGTCAATTTCTTAGAAGCAGATTGATTTCATGGCAATGCAAGAAGCAAACTGTAGTTGCCAACTCTACTACTGAAGCAGAATATGTGGCTGCTGCTAGTTGTTGTGGACAAGTACTCTGGATTCAAAATTAAATGCTAGATTATGGGTATAATTTCATGAATACCAAGATTTTCATTGACAATGAAAGCACTATCTGCATAGTTAAGAATCTAGTGTTTCACTCAAAGACTAAGCACATTGAGATTAGACATTATTTTATCAGAGATTTCAATGAGAAGAAGCTTATTCAGATGATCAAGATTCACACAGATCAGAATATTGCAGATTTGCTCACAAAAGCATTTGATGTTGGCAGATTTTAGTATCTAATTGCATGTATAGGAATGCTTAACCTCTGAAGTATTGATTGAGGGGAGGTTAATTGTGTTAATATGCAGCGAATTATGCACAAATGATGCTTGAAATAGGATGGAACAGCAGTTACTAATGAAATTTAAGTTAGTGTTGTTGTCCTAACTTACTACTGGTAAGTATAATTAGTACTGCTGTTATAATTAATACTGTGAGCATTGAGAGAAAATAAAAACAGAAAGAGAGTTAATCAAAAACAGAAAGAGAGAAAAGTAAGCAAAAAGAATTGAGAGAAATCAAAAACAGACAGAGAGAATTGTGAGTTAAAAGAAATGAGAGAAATTGGTGAGCATAAAAATAGAAAGAGGGATGTGTGAAAATAAAAACAAATAGAGTGAATTGGTGAGAAAAAGAAATGAGAGAAATTAGTGAGCTAAAAAATAAAAAGAGAGATGTGTGAAACAAAAATAGAAAGAGTGACTTTGTGAGCTAAAAGAATTTAGAGAATATAGTGAGAATGGAAAACAGAAAGAGAGATATGTGACATAAAAATAGACAAAGTGATTCAGTGAGAAAAAGAATTGAGAGATATAGTGAGAATAAAAACAGTAGAAGAGCTTGTGAGAATCAAAATTGATGATGGAAATGCTTTTTGGAACGAAATTGAAGTTAATGCTGGTGACTCAAAGTTAATGCTGCTAGGCATACACTTACTACTGCCAGTGATAGTTAATGCTGTTAGGCATAAACTTACTACTACTAGTTTAAGTTAATGCTGCCAGGCATAACTTACTATTACTGGGCTATTACTGGGTCAGTTAATGCTGTTAGGCCTAACTTAGTACTGCTAGTTTAAGTTAATGCTGTTGAGGGTGATTTCATAAATATTTCGATTAAGGGTTTCAATTACTCATTCGATTTATTTTACACTTTGAAATACTCTCTAATCATAAACCCTAACTTAATTTTATCATTCATCATCAAAACCCAACACAATGTCGAACCTAAAGTATGCTGAAACTCACAATTTGGTTGCGTTTTTGGAGAAACCCAAAGAAAGTGATGGGTTTGAGGGAATTATTGATTTTTTGAATGCAAGTTCTATCAGATATGCGCTAACGGTGAAACCTACCATCTATACTTCATGCATTAAGAAGTTCTGGACTACTGCTAAGGCAAAATCTGTCAATGAGGAAATGCATATGCAAGCCCTAGTAGATGGAAAGAAGGTGATCGTCACTGAGACAAGTGTGAGAAGAGCTCTTCAATTAAAAGATGCTGAAGGTACTGAATGTCTTCTAAATGCGACAATTTTTGAACAGCTGACACTCATGGGGTATGAAAATCTTACACAAAAGCTTACATTATATAAAGCTTTCTTTTCACCTCAATGGAAATTTCTTATCCATACAATTCTGCAATGCCTTAGTGCTAAGACTACTGCTTGGAATGAATTTAGTAGCACTATGACCTCTGCTGTCATCTGTCTTGCCACAAATAAAAAATTTAACTTTTCCAAGTACATTTTTGATAATATGGTAAAGAACTTGGAGGGTGGGGTTAAATTTCTAATGTATCCAAGGTTTGTGCAAGTGTTCCTGGATAAACAAGTTGAAGGAATGTCCAAACATAAAGAGATTTATGTTACACCTTCTCACACTAAGAAAGTCTTTGCTAACATAAAGAGGTAGGGAAAAGACTTTTCTGGTAGGGACACACCTTTATTTCCCACCATGATTGTTCAAGCACAAGAACAAGTAGGTGAAGGTTCAGAGATACCAACTGATTCCCATCATATACCCACTACTACTTAACCATCAACATATAAACCCTAGAAGAAACAGTCTAGAAGGAAACAGAGGAAAGACAATGAGGATCCTCAACTTAGTGGTCCTACACAACCTATAACTGATGATACTAAAAATGTGGCAAGTGTACCTACACATTCCGATGATCCACTGCTTAGTGGTGAGGATAGACTAAAACTAAATGAATTGATGTAACTTTGTACCAACTTATCACAAAGAGTTCTTGACTTGGAGAAAACAAAGACCTCTTAAGCTATAGAGATTACTAAATTGAAAGAGAGGGTTAAGAAGTTGGAAAAGAAAGGAGGGTTAAGAACTCATAGGCTCAGAAGGTTATACAAGGTTAGTATATCTACAAGAGTGGTTTCCTCTGAAGATGAAGGTTTGGGTGATCAGGAGGATGCATTCAAACAGGGGAGGAAAATTGATGAAATTGACCAAGATGCAGAGGTTACATTAGTTGATGAGACTCAAGGGAGGTATGGTGATAATTTAATGTTTGATACTAGTGTTCTTGATAATGAACAAGATATGGCAGAGAAAGAGGATGATATGGCTGAAAAGGATGTTAGTATTGCTGATCCAGTTACTACTGCTGGTGAAGTAGTTACTACTGCTAATGTTGTAGTTAGTACTACTAAAGTTAATACTAACAGTACTACAACAATAACTGTTAATGAATTAAACTTGGTTAGACTTTAATAGAGATCAAAGATGCAAAACCCAAGGCTAGAGGGGTTATAGTTCAAGAACCAAGTGAATTTACAACAACAACATCACCTTCACAACCATCATAACTTCCATAGGCTAAAGACAAAGGCAAGGCAAAAATGGTTGAGCCTAAAAAACCTTTAAAGAAGAAAGATCAAATTATGTTTGATAAGGAGGTTGCTCAAAAACTTCAAGCATAATTAGATGCTGAATTGGAAGAATCACTGGCTTAAAAGCAGGACAAGGTAGTGGTAACATTGATATGACCCCTACCATGCCCCATGATTCACCTCTCCTAAGAGTTAACACACTTGGAAGTGATGAGGGCAGTATGACACTACAAGAATTGATGGTTTTCTGTACAACATTATCAAAGAAGGTGGAGAGCTTGGAGACAGACTTGAAGCAGACCAAGCTTACATATGGTGCTGCTTATACTAAGCTTATCAAGAAGGTAAAGAAGTTGGAGAACAAAGTTAAGTCCAGCCAAGCTAGAAGAAGGGCCAGAATTATTGTTTCTGATGATGAAGATGATTTGGAGGATCCTTCCAAACAGGGGAAGAAGATAGCTGAAATTGATCAAGATCCTGTCATCTCATTGGTACAACATAATGCATAGATTCAGGGGAGGCATGTTAGGAATTCAGTTTTTAGTGAGGTGGCGATCATTATCGATCTCACGAGCCTTAGTAATAGTTAGTCAATTCAATGTAATATATAAGTAATCTAACCGGGCCGGCTTATAGAAAGTGCAAGGAAAGACCATAGAAAGCCCGGTCCGGACCATCTATGTAATTATATTAACCATCTCCACACATGGAGAGGGTGTTGGTTGTTCATTTCTCACATTACACTAAGCTAATATTATCCTTTTTCTTTCTCTCTCTAAGTGTTCATCCAACCATCTCTTTCCCTCTCTAAAAACCCTAAGTGAATCCTATCATACATGTGTTACGATATTCTACAGGCATGAAGCATGTGTGGATAATAAAAATGGTTGAGCCTGAAAAACCTTTAAAAAAGAAAGATCAAATTTTGATTGATGAAGAAATTGCTCAAAGACTTTAAGAAGAATTGCAAGCTAAACTAGAAGAAGAGGAAAGTCTAGAAAGAAAAAAGAAAGAAGATGCAAACATTGCTGAATGAGATAATGTTCAAGCCATGATAGATGCAGATTATGAGCTAGCTGCAAGATTACAGGCACAAGAACATGAAGAGTTGACTATTGAAGAAAAGTCAAAGCTGTTTGTAGAGCTCATGGATAAAAGAAAGAAACATTTTGCAAGACTTAGAGCAGAAGAGCAGAGAAGAAAACCACCAACCAAAGCTCAAAAGAGAAATCAAATATGTACCTATCTAAAGAACATGGCTGGATTCACTCACAGTCAGTTGAAGAACAAAAGCTTTGATGAAGTTTAGAAGGATTTTGACAAGACCATGGGTTGGATAGACTCATTTATATCTATGGATTTTGAAGTGGTGAAAGGAGGTAAAGAGAAAGATGAAGGCAGTGTAGCAAAAGCAGAAGAAAGCATTTCTAAAAGAGCAGGCACAAAGCTAGAACAAGAAAGAATTAAGAAGCAAAAGAAAGATGATGATCAAGAAGAAGCTGAGATGAAAAAGCATATGGAGATTATTGTTGATGAAGAAGAAATAGCAGTTGATGCTATACTATTATCCACTAAGCCCCCAATCATTATTGACTGGAAAATCATCAAAAAAGGAAAGATGGGATACTTTCAAATCATAAGAGCTGATGGAAGTTCAAGGAGATACTCATCAATGATTAGGATGCTTCAGAACATTGACAAAGAAGACTTGGAAACACTCTGGAAGTTGGTTAAAGCTAAACATGGGAATACAAGGCCAGAGGAGGCATATGAAAAATGTTATAGGGTGATCTGAAAGTAATGTTTGAACCTGATGTAGAAAGTAAAATATGGAGAAATCTACAAGGATACAATGTGACAGTTTAGAAGCTATTTTCTTTAAGTGGAGTACATTTTATGAGATTTCAGAATCTGCATATCTTTATGCTGGTAGAGAAAAAGTATCCACTCACACCTGCAACAATCACAAAATTGCTCAACAAGAAGCTTCAAACTGACCATTGGAATGAGATGTGCTATCAACTTCTTAAGCTTATGACAAAATAGCTCAAGAATCCTGGAAGTGTTTGAATGCATCCTCTTAGTGAAGATACAGCTTTTAATCAAGAAACTTGAAGATTTAAAAGATGAACATCAAGTTTAGGAGAGGATTGTTGGGATTAAAAGACTTCAAAATGATTTTAGAGTTAATACTACTAAGGTTAGAGTTACTGCTGCTAAGTATAACTTAGTACTGTTAGTAATATTAGTGAAGAATATGCTAAGTAGTTAGTACTATCAGTTACTACTGCTAGTATATATTACTACTGCTAATGGAAGTTAAGACTGCTTAGAGACTTAGAAGAAATACTACTAAGTAGTTAATACTGCTAGTATAAAAGTTACTACTGTTAGTGTAACTTAGTACTGCTAGTATATGTTAGTACTGCTTGAGTAAAGTTACAACTGTTAGCATAAAGTTAGTACTGCTAGTGTAACTTAGTACTGCTGATGAAGAATGAAGAAAATATTCTAAGTAGTTACTATTGCTTGTATACAGTTAGTGCTGCTAGAATAAAAGTTAATGTTGCTAGTTACAACTGCTGAAAGATTACAACTGCTAGAAGAGTTTCTACTATCAGAAGGATAAAAATAAAGATTTTTTATCAAGATTACTTACGGGATAAGTATGAGAATTTTTTTGTAAAAGATATGTATATTTTATTAAGTTAGAAGATTTGCAATATTTATTAGAATTATAGAAGATTTGTAGTTATCTTGTAAAGGAATCCTTGGTGTATAAAAGGAGGTCCTAGGTTATGGTTATTGATATACATTCATACGTTTTGATATATAGCTTCAAGGTTGTAAACCCTAGTACTACACAGAGTACTCGTATTATTGATAATAATAATATTAGAGCTTTTCAGTTCATACATTGTTCATACAGTTTACGGTTTCATTAATATTCTTCTAAGTATTAAAGAGTAGATTCCACATACTCTTTAGTATTCACAAAGTTTCTATCATAAGTTGTTTTGGATTTATCCAAAGTAACTTAACCTTTACAAGCTAAGAAATCGATCTTAAGTTATTTATTTAGAAGATCATGATAACTTAGGAAATTATTGTAAGCCTGTTAGGACTCCTTGGTGTATAAAAGAAGGTCCTAGGGTATAGAGTTTGATGTACCAAAATCGTATCAAGTCATATAAAAGTTCATAGTGTTATTCGTAGCTTTAAGGTTTTGTAAACCCTAACACTATTAAGAGTGTTCATTTTATATTGAAGCTGAAAGTTTGGTAAAACTGTTTGTTATTGATCTTGTTCATTACTGTTACATTAAAATTCTTCAAAGTATCATTGACTAGATTTGGCATAGTCTTTGATATTCATAATCAAAGTTTCTGTCATAGTTGTTTTGAATTTATTCAATACAACATAAGCTTATACAAGCTAAGCAAGATCTATTATATTGGGATCAACATTAACTAAATAATGTAGTTAGTTAATAAAACAACGTGTATAGGCTTTTTTGGTGTAATCCTAAAAATTTACCAATTTGTGGAAAACTAGAAGGGGGGTTGAATAGTTTTACCGCTTTTTAATTTAACGTTTATGTATGTTTGTAAAACTTAGATTCAACTTTTTGTGAATTCAATGCTTGCACAATATGAACATATAAGTATATGAAATGATAAAGTAAGACAAGAGATAAGAGTAAGAACAATCAAACCACAACGCGAGGATTTATAGTGGTTCGGTAACAAAGCACCTCTTCGCCCTACTCCACTCCCCGAGCACCAAACTCGAGAGTTTTCTTCACTATGTCAACAAGCTCCCTTATGGCGGAGAAAACCGTACACAACGTTGCTTACACGGATTTACGACACAAAGCTAAATGTCGAGTTCTAATCTTAGCTAGAACCAATCTATCACAACACAACTTCACGACTTGTTCACTCCTTCACAACTTCACAACTTCTTCACAACATCACACCTTCTTCACAACTTCACAACTTCTTCACAACTTCAAGACTTCACTTCACTACACTACTTATATCACAACTATCTAACACTACTTGTTAAAATCACCACGATCTAACTATACTTACAAAGATCGTCAAGATCTAGCTACTACACACAACTTACAAGATATACAATTGATTTACAAATATGTGATATGAATGCAACAAGATTGCTATGCACACTAAGGTGTAATACTTCTTCACTTGATGATGGAAGTATTCTTCTCTTGCACTTGAGGAATTGAGCTTGGATCACTTGGAAACAAAGCTATATGATTAAATGATCAAAGGATTTAGAGAGATGTGTGGGCTGTTTTATAACCGAAAGAATGAGTGCAAAAGGTAAGAAAAATGTTGGGGAATAGTCCAGTATTTATAGGACAAGCTGGAGGAGCGGGGTCTATGGCCGGTCTCCTTAAATAGGGTGCCGGCCCCCTTATAATTAAGGGGGCCACCCATTTTCAGACGCTTCCTTTTTTGTCCTATTCAGGGGAGGTGTTTACTGGTCTTTTTCTAGCCGTTTTAGGTTCGCCAAAAATTTGAAATTCAAAATGTTTATTTTGAATAAAACATTTCTTTCAAATGTAAAAAATGTTTTGTGATGTTTATAAAAAGTTTACAACATTTTATAAATGTTTCCTTTGATCATAAATGCATCAAGCATTTGTTTATTCATACCTTGGAGTGATTATAAGTTTGAAATGAATATTAACCACTAATTACTTGTTTATGTTTTAATTTTTAATTGAATGTTTTTATAACACCTCGTAACTTAGGTCATTGTATGACATTATGTAATGCACAACTTATTTTTAGGGTTTTACGCGTTTGCTCA
>BQNB010173006.1:0-13405 GCA_026074375.1 Tanacetum coccineum
ATCATGAATTCAATAAAGATCATATTCAAAGGATAAACAAGATTATACCAAATTTCAAGAGAAAAATATGGTGATTTCACATGAATTTCCTAAGAACACTTTATTATATTCAAAATAAAACCCGTAAACAATGAACAATTCTGTCACAATCACTTATAGATTTGAATTACACTTCAATGCTACTTTCTTAGATGGATTATAATCTAGAAATTTATGGTGGAGAGTAGTGGTAGTAGATGGTGGTTTGAAGGCGGTGTTGGGTTCCTTGGTTTATCAAGCCAAGATCACCAAAAACACCCACTTGGAGTGTTCTAAACGAACTAGAGAAAGTGGTGTGTAGATGTGTGTGATATGAGAGGCAAATGGGCCTTATATAGGCTGTTTCAGGGGCCAAGTGTGGTGCACTTACAAATAAGTGTGGCGCACTTACAAATAAGTGCGGCGCATTTGAGGTGTAAATGTTGTCTTAATTAATGGCATTAAATTCTCTTAAATTCGAACAGAAGTGCGCCGCACTTTTTTAAAGGTGCGTAGCACATTTTGTACTTTCAGCACTTGGTCTTTCGCGTGGTTGTAGATAACTAAATTCTCTTTGTGTGGCCGCTTGAATCAACTAAAACGGAGTTCGTATGACCGACTTATGATCAAAACAGTAAACAAGGCTGATTAGACAGAAAGTGCGCCAGTTTTTGGGCAAGTGCGGCGCACTTTTGGTATTTTCAGCAAGTGACCTTATCTAAACTTGTAGATAATTGAATTCTCTTTCTGTGGCCGCTTGAACCAACTCAATCCGAGTTTGTATGCTCTAGTTATGGCCAAAATAATGGACAGGTGTCGGGAGATCATTCAGCTTTATTATTTCTTCATTTAAGCTTTAATTCTTCGTGTAGTCTTCCGTATTCTTCCAAGACATGTACCTAGAACATATAATAGCAAATATACTTGATTAAGTACCAAAAGTTTATGAGAAATGATCAAATAAATGCAAATAACGCTGCCGAAAACATGTATAATTTAGGCGTTATCAAATCCCTCCACACTTAGCTATTGCTTGCCCTCAAGCAATTAAAATGAGAAAACAAGATCATTTATCGTGACGAGGAGAGAAAAAATCATTTTAGCATTAGCAAGTGTTTACCAGTTTTATAACTTTTCAGGCATAGACATATAACAGAGCACCTCGCATAGGGAAAGTGTTTGTTTTTGAATTCACATGAGTCACTCAGATAGGGTTTTATATTTGTGAAGTCACTCAATTGCACAAACATAATCTAGGTCGCTACCATATGCTTGTACTAGACACATAAACATGCCCGTTGTTGCGTGAGCACCTAGACAAAAATCTCAAAGAGGCAAAATGTTATATTGATGATGGTGAGTAGCAGATACTTGATTCCATGTGCCTGAACTTTGCCTTATACTTTGAACTTTTATTTCTTTCCTTTTCTCTTTTTTTTCTTCTTTTTTTTATAATTTTTTTCTTCATTCCAGATACTATGATAACTAAGGCTGGCACAAAACTTCTTCTTCATCGAGCACATTGGGATTTATTTCACCTCTTATCATACGATTTTGTCTATAAATTAACCTCACTACGGTCTAGTAAATGATAATCAAGCACAAGTTCTGAAGCTACTAAATTACCGGCTCAATCATATAATTTTATACCAATACCAATGCTCTAGAAAAGGTAAAAACTTACAAATACACAGCCGTAACGACGGACGAGACACTTGCAATTGCATTCAAACCTGGTAAAAATTATCTTAGGTATCAAAGGTGGATACCTGAATTCTTTAAGGTTAAATTCTCACAATTTAGTGGACTAGTTTTGTGCTAGTTATAGTATCAATCCGGTTGGATTTGCCTTACTAAGAGTGTACGCTTTGTAGGTTTTTTTGGAAATAAAAGCATATATATTAGTTTTTAAAGATTTTTCATAAAATATCAGTTGAAAATTTTAGCTAAATTATAGGGAAAACATGGAGGGATAAGATTAATTTTAATTTTGCATATTTGGCTCCCTTCCACACTTAAGTTGAACATTGCCCTCAATATGAGAACTGATAAATATAGAAAATATGGAAAATTAAGGGAGAACGGTACTTCCCAAGGCATAGAGATATATAGCTTAAAAAAGCTTATCATTAAGCAAACGCTATAATTTTCCAGGTTTAATCTATGTTACCTGCATAAGAGTAAACATACAAAAGCACACAAAAAGAAAATATTTTTGTTTGTTTTTTTAGAAAACAAAACAGAGGAGGAGGGACTCCACTACACTTAAGTTAAAGCACGGGTTATCTCCCAAGAAGCGCTTAATTTTGAAATGAGTCATTAGCTAGACTCGAACTTCTTGGTTTCATTCTTTTGGAAAGAAGGGAGTGATCTTCCTTGGTGGTCATTATCTTCTTCTGAAGTAGAGCTGAGTCGATGGCCATTAACAATGAATGTCTTGCCATCATTTCCATATAGTTCAACATATCCGGATTGATATTGGTGTTTTACTACATATGGTCCAAGCCAATCGAGATTTGAGTTTTGGCTGCTTAAATTTGTACTTAGAATGAAATAGCAGCACTTTGTTTCCGTGTTTGAATTCTTTTCTTATTTTGAGTTTTCTGTCGTGCCAGACTTTGATTCTTGCCTTGTATAAATGAAGGAGTTTTCATAAGCTTTGATGTCGGAATTTTTCGTCTAACTCATGCAACTACGAACATTCTTTTCTCACACAAGCGGTGATAGATCAGGATTACATTTTCAAAGGGCCCAGTATGCTCGGAGTTCTATTTCAAAAGTAAATGGCATTTTTTTCGTATAACGAGTTTGTATGGTGTGGTTTCGGTTGGTGTTTTGTAAGCGAGTTCAACCAGCCACAGAGCATCGTCAAGTTTTCTTGACCAGATAGCTGGATTATCTTTCATAATTTTTTTCAGATTCTTTTAAGGGCTCTGTTAGTGTTTTCAACTTGTCCACTTGTTTGAGAATGATATGATGTAGAGAAATGGTGGTTAACTCTATTTAAAAAGGTAAATTGGCAGTTTTTTCCGTAATACAGTTTTATATGGTGTGGTTTCGGTTGGTGTTTTGTAAGCGGTTCTAAATGCCCACAGAGCATCGTCAAGTTTTCTTGACCAGATAGCTGGATTATCTTTCATAATTTTTCAAGGATTCTTTTAAGGGCTCTGTTAATGTTTTCAATTTTTCCACTCGTTTGAGGATGATATGATGTAGAGAAACGGTGGTTAACTCCATTTCTTTTCATTGTTTTTTCCATTATCTTATTGTAGAAATGAGTTCCTCGGTCGCTTATAAGAGCTTTGGGCATTCCAAAAACAGCAGCAGAGTTTTTTCAGGAATGAAATACCAACTCTAGCATCGTTGGTTGGTAAAGCTTGAGCTTCGGCCCATTTGGATACATAATCTACAATGACTAAGATGTATTCAAATTTATATGATTTCGGGAATGGTCCCATAAAGTCAATACCCCATATGTCAAAAAATTTGCATACTTGAATGCTGTTTAAGAGCATTTCATCATGCTTGGATATATTCCCTGTTTTTTGACATGCTTCGCAAAGGCGAACAAGAGTATGAGCTTCTTTGATGATTGTTGGCCAATAAAAGCCTAAGTCTAGGACTTTTTTAGATGTTGTGTTTGGTCCATAATGTCCCCTGTTTGGTCTGTGGTGACATTGATCTAGAATGGTTCGAGTTTCTGGTCTTGAGACACAACGTCTAATCATACCGTCTGAACATACTTTGAAAAGGTAAGGGTCTTCCTAAAAGTAGTGTTTGAGGTCGGAGAAGAACTTTTTCTTTTATTGGTACGTCATCCCTTTAGTAATAACATCGCCCACCAAATAGTTGCAAAGTCTGCGAACCATGATGTGTCATTAGTGGTTATTTTCATAAGATAATCTCCGGAAAGTATCGTCGACATCACTGTCATCAGCTTCTGTCACTATCATTTTTCAATCAGAGATAATGGTCGCGGCCACATTTTCGTACCTTTCTTTCTTAATATTTCTTATCAAATTCTTGTAAGAGTAGAATCCAACGTATAAGACGTGGCTTAGCATCTTGCTTTTTGAATAGGTTTCTTAGAGCTCAGTGATCGGTGTAGACAATCATTTTGGATAATATCAGATAAGGTCAGAATTTGTCAAATGCAAAGACTACAACCATTAGTTATTTTTCAATAATCATAAACTTTTTCTAAGCTACACTGAGGGCTTTGCTTGCAAAATAGATGGGGTGAAAGTGTTTTCCATCTTTTTGACCTAAGACTGCTCCAACTGCAAAATTCGCTTTGCATCACACATAACACAAATGGAAGATCTCCATTTGGCACATGAATCACAGGAGTACATGATGTGTCGTCGTGTGGTGTAAGACCTAGATACGAACCATCCTGTCACGACTAATTCATCCGCATAAAGCATCCAATAGTCTAATTAAAATCTATCATAGGGAATTAAAGCTTGGTGATCCTGTAAATTCCCTAGCCCATACATGACTTTACCCACTTATTGCTTGAGTTGAATTTATACACCGGGTAGTCCACCACCAAAATCATACCAATTAATTAAAAAGAAACAAATTTTTAATTTTTTTTGTTTGGGGGGGGGGTTGAACAATTATCGGTCACCTGCCATCCAACTAAGCTCATAATCAAAGGTAAGGACAAGGTTCATTTTGTGATCTATTTGGGTCTAGGCAATACAAAATACAACATGGAAGCTATCCTAAACATCTAGATTAGTATTAAAGTCTCACTAACCCAGTTTGAATGAAAGTTGCATGTACAAGCACATAAACAAGTATAAGCGATAAACATAATTAAACAACAACGATAAATTAAGCAAGCCGATTAAACAAACCAAACATTATAATCTTCATTAACATGGCTAATACCCGAGGATTAGCCCTACAATCATTTTTAATTTTACAAACTTAATCAAACAATTAAAAATTGATGATTAAAGAAAGTAAAGAAATTACACGATGGTCTTCTATGGAATTATTGATGGTGCATGACCTTGGCTGCTTCTAATTCTTGGAAAATTCGACTTCAGAGTGTATGGTATATAGAATGTAATTTTTGCACACTGAAACTCGTTTTTGAGTCTCATATTTATAGTGTCTGAAAACAACTTGGATACGCCGTATAGAGAGAGGTGAATACGGCGTATAGGGTTAATTTCCTTGGAGTTCGCGATAAGTTCAAATCAATTAAGATTAATTTCCATCAATCACATTAACTTTAACTTCGTATATTTATTGACTAATTTTTTTTTAAAAAATGTTTGAAATTTTTTATTAACGGCATATAGGTGAAGAGTGATACGCTAGATCTGGAATTGATCAATACGCATATTCTTGTGATGAGCTGGCGCGGATACACCAAATTTGTTTTTTCTGGATATGGCATATAGTAGCAGATAATAGTTTTCTTTAAATGTCTTTGTTTTAGTTCAAGAATTACGCCTTTTAGCTTCGTCTTTACAAGTTACTCCATAATTACTACAATTATAAGCTTTAAGCAATTAAGTATCAATATCTTGCAATTATTATATAAAAGTGGGTAAAATGTATGGGATAAATGATGGTAAAATGTGACGTTATTTGATGATATCAAATATCCCCCCACTTGAATCCTACTTGTCCTCAAGTAGACTTTAGAAAGGTTTTTGAAAATGTATCCCAACCGAGGTTAAGGATTTTTCCGTTAAGCACTTTTTCTGTTTAAAACCACCTGTATAAAACCTAGTTCCTTGTGAAATATGGAATGAAAACACTCAGATCACTCAACTAATATAAGGTGTAACATTTAAGTAGTACGCTCATTTGCTCGGTCGTGATTATCTTCGTATCATAGGCTTAGCAAGGATACACATCTCCGCCTCTAGAGCTAAGGAGTAATAAGTCAAAAGGTAAATTAGGTATTTATTAATAGGCTTGGGTTTAATCATTCTTTTTTAGGATGAAGAATGATATAGGGTATGGAGCTTCTGATTTTCATCGAAGGTCGTCGTCAAACAAGGCAGCTGAGACATGCATACATGGTCATAACAACAGAGTAGACATTCATGCTCGTACACATCCTCATTCGAGTAAATCCTAAGGTTAGTTATCAGGAAAGGGAAGTAAAATGGTTGTTAAATAAAATAAACCAAACAAATACATTAAATCCAACAAATAAGGTGCGATTGCTAGTAACTTTTCCTGACCGTTCCATGACAAAGACTCGAACATATGAACAAACGCCTCGATCATAGAAATAAACACAGACAAACTAAGTTGGCAATTCCCATAAACGGCTACATTTCCCCTTACATCTCGTACTTACCTACGTTTAACAAATAATTGTGATATCGGCCACTTGTACAATTACTTTACCATCATTGATTTTTGCACGTATCAATTGAAGTAATCGATCCTTTTAATAATCCGCTTCGGTATAAAAGCTTAATACCCGACTATCTTTTCTTTTCACAAAATTTTTTTGCTTTCCAATAATACATCATAAATCTCGGTGTAGTTTACCGTCTTCACTATCATCATTTGTCTGGATGATTCTTCCTTTTAACTTTTCTTCTTCAGACATAACATATAATCGCGAAAGTAGCAAAATACACGAGCTACAAAATATTCCCATTGCATTGTGCAATTTTCCCGACCTTTACAGATATAGAGAAATTTCACTCTAACGCAGGAACTACAAGACTTTACACAAAAGCAACTAGCAACATTGATTAAAATAGGCTTTAATCTACACGGTAGGCTTAAGGTGTAAAGGTGAAACAAAAATAATTTAATTGTATGGAAAAAGAAGGAATGGCTCAGCAGGTTTGTTCTAGGTAATCTTTTCCTAAAAGTGAAAGTAACTAAAAGGTTACACGAGGTGTTAACTAACAGTGCAGTTAGTTTAATTTATAACAGGGTAGGCTTTTGGTTTAATCCTAAAATCTGACCATCAAGCATGTTACTCCATCTAAATCCATAGTACTCATCATTGAGGTCTCGAGTGATAAACCAGGCCAAGTTCTAAGTCCACACATCCAAGCACAAACATCATATATTGTGGAATTTAAGTAAGCAATTAGAAATGGATAGGCTTAAATTCGCTACAAAATTGGCATTAAAGGGTTAGTGCCTAGATAAAAGTAACTATGATTTTTCACAAAAAGTATGCTAAATTTTTTTTTAATTTGATCCATTTTTAACTATTTGTGAAAATAAGGATACGTGCGTGTATAATCCTCTATCCCACCCACTTAAGTTATACAACTCCTCGCTTGTATATATAAATATTTAATAATATAGGAAAAAAGACTTAGAACGAGGAAACTCCCCTAATAGTTTGCTCCGGGTGGTTCTCCATTTTGAGTGTTTGAGCAAAAAGTGTGTTGAAGATGGCTTCAGATTGCCCATAAGAGTTCAACACGTGGCTTTTTTTCAGATTATACCATTAAGTCGATTTTGTTTTCAGCAAGGTCCTGCATGAAAGTTTAGAAGACCGTTCGTTGAAATTTGTAATTCGCTATCCTACAAGATAAGCAAACAATTAAACCACAGCTGTACAGGTTAGAATACCCGTATCCCAAACCCAAGGATACGCCGTATGTAAACCTATGAAAAAATTAAATGCTGGAAATTAAATTGGAATTTAAAAATACTGATAACGTCCAAACATACATATGCCATATTCTAAGGGGTTCGATACGCCGTATGTAATGTCTGGGAAGACAGACTCAACAATTAATTAAAAATTTAAACAATTAAATGCGACAAATAATTTAAAAATGATCGGGTTATCTCCCGGGAAGCACTTTTATTTCAGCAAGTCATTAAGTTCGACCTTTTTTCATTTTGTCATTTCATTTGGTCCGTGTTACCTCCCATCCGCGATCTTTTCTGTTGAAGAGTTCGTGGTAGATGCAAGACATGCTGCCAGGAGTTCTTTCAATAGTACTAATTTTGCTTGGACTTACATTAATGAATTCTTCATCATTACCTATCGAATGCCGTATGACTGTGAATTCTTTAGTTCTGCACAACTCGTCTGGGGTTGTCGATGTCGCAGCGAGCGGGGATTGGTATCAAAGAATATTTCCTATCCATAACTTCGTAGATGTCTTTTGCTTCCTGTGCGTCTAAATATGGTTTATAAAATGTATCTGAACATGTCTTTTTGGTGTTTTCCTCGCATGGTTCTTTGTATTGTCGAGGTCGCCAATCGTTCCTTTAGTACGTTCATTCACATAAAATTCCCATAGCCCATTTTTGGTATTTTTGTCAATCTCCCAATAGTTGTCAAACTTTGATGCCAGCCAATGTATAAATTCGAAGTAATCATTTCGTTGTCTAGGTCATCAGGATTTTGTTCTTGCAAGTATGAGGACAATGGTAATATTTATGAAAAATTATCGTTCAGTCACCTCGAGGTAATAGTTGTTCCATTATTTCATCTTCCATGATCCAACACCATTTCTTTCTCGCATCTCCACGGAGTGATTTTAAGAAACGTTCATCGTATAGATTTTTTTCACATTAGGCATCTTAATCCATTCAGTAAATTCGAGCACCTTTGGAATGTGGTCGATAATGTCCCCTCCGTCCACGCCATTGAAGGCGTTGTCCTGTAATATTTTCAAAAATTCATCACCGATTTCTAGTTTGGAATTTGTGATCATCGGTGAGTTAGTATGCTCTCCATTCTCATTCTTTGTGTCATCGAAGTTTTCCATCATCCCGAGTTATAACCAGCAATCACCAATTTCTCAAAAATGGAGGAAAATGTTAGTAGGATATAGAAATTTAGACGCGATGTTTTTCAAAATGTTGTTGTACCGGCTGACAGATACGCCATATTCTATTGATCGGAATACACCGTATGTTCTGTTGAATGCCATACACCTAGTATATTCACAGAATACGCCTATGTTGGGAAAAATGACTCGTTTAGACTGTAAAAGCAATACGTTGTTCTGAGCAGAAAGTTAGATACGCCGCATCCAACTAGTGGATACGCCGTATCAGGTGATCAGTCAGAACAGAATACTATTTAAACACACAATTAAATGCAATAAATTAAACACACAATTAAATTAAACAATTAGCAATCAGAATTAATTAATTTACACTAAGCAAGTTAAAGGTTAGAAACACTAATAAGAATAAAGATTAACTAATCACTCTCCGGCAACGGCGCCAAAAACTTGATGTGTCGACGTGTGGTGTATATTAAGTGATTATCGAGTTTTACATTTTTATTTAGCCGATAAACCTACAGAAAACACTTTAACGGGCAGTGTACCCGGTCAAGATGAAGCTTCGCGGTAAGTAGGGTGTCGAACACTAAGAGTGAGAGTTAACCTAATATTCTATCAGTATTTTAATCTATCTAGATTAGTCTAATTACTAGTTAAACCTATGCTATACATATTTACTATGGTAAATGGGGTTTCAGCCTGAGAGACTGGCACAGGTTTGGTGGTGACAAAGATTAATTCTAAACACAATAAACCATAACTTTATCCCATGATTCCAGGAATTAGTGGTTATACAGCTCATTAAAGGTGCCTTTAATATAGTGATTGTGACTTTCCATAACATGGACAAGTCAGAAACACGTCATTGAATTCTATCCAGAAAGATTCCCATTCAGCGACCTGAAGCATCAGCTAGCCCACTAAGGAGCATACCCGCTGATGGTTCAACGTTGAAACAATCCTCTGATGAGATAACCCGCTGAGGATACTTCCTCTAATGGATTACTCATTGATGGTATCCTTCAGCTTACTCACTCAGTGAGTTACAAGCTGAAGCCATCAGTCCTCTGATGAATGTCCTTCAGTCCAGAGTTTCACTCGCTGAGGAGTAACTCACTGAAGGTCATCAGCGATTAGAATTCCCTTTAACCACTATCAGAGTCAGGGTGTTCAGTGACCTCTGGGTGTACACTCCGTACCTCCATCCCCAGATACTGGTATAAACAGATCCCTACAATTGAACTAAATTTCCAACACGGATGTGGCGAGTCTGCTTCTAGTACTAGAGAAGAGTATCCAATGCATTTTTTGGATCGTGAAAATACAAGATTTAAGTTGGTAGAGACCTAGAAAGTAGCAAAGGATTTATCAAGCAAAGTTAAGCTACTTGAAGATTTTATTCAAAGTAGGACAGGTGGACCAGACACGATACAGGAGAGAGGCGTATTTGAAGCACCTTTGACTGCTGGGTCTGAGATATCGGAAGTTGATGAACAGGCATGGGTTATTAATATTACGCTTATATATTTCTGTCTAGTTTATTTATTCCTTACTCTTATAGTGTTAAATTCAACCCATTTCTTATGAAAGGGTCAATTTGGGTTGAGTTTAATCTGCAAAAGAAGGGTAAAGTCACTTAAAGTGTATTCGTAGGGCATAAGCCCTACTGAATCACTTTAATAAAAAAGTTTACATATTATTGAGATATAGAAGATTCGAACACATTTTTTAAAAACTAGTCATCGACAAATAAAATAAAATAAATTAAAAGCCTTAGGCCAAAATGTTTTTTGAGTTTACAGACTGACCTGCCTCGTATGAATTTGATCCAACCCGCAACCCGAGTGACATACTCACTTTGCACTTCTAGGAATTATTATTTAAAACTAATTGTTTACATTAAAGATTTTTAATATTTTAACATTTTTTCCATAAAGTTTCCAGTTGGGAAAGTAGGGTTACCTTTGGTGCCATCTGCTGCCCAAATGAGATCTTTAAGAAAGGGATCAAATGACCAGCTTGCTATAACCATTGACTTAGAATCTTATCGTTTGCTTGATAAAGGGGCATCTGTTGAAGATAAAGGTTTGGTTCTTATAAAGTTACTACCGATCTCTGTAAAGTTTCATTATCTGGCAATATTGAATTGAATTCTTGCGCTTTCAGGTCATATGTTCAAGTCACTAAATACATCAGGTCTTGTGCCAGTCCAAGGAAAGATGGTTGCAGATCGACTCGATGGAATATGGTACTGTCATTTTATGCCGTTTTATATTTCTTTTAATATCAAAATTTACCAAACACTCCAACATCTGTTTATTGGACTATTACAATATGGTATTATAAGAGAAAAACTAAATCCATTTATCTCGTATTTGTTCAAAATAGGGTGGATTTGAAAATTTCACTTTTAGTATGTGTCACACCCCGCCAAGGCGGAATCACAAGGCGTGATCGATAGGCATCATCACAACACATGGCGTCACAATAGAGAAATACTAAATAAATTAAAATCCAATATATGAAAGACACAAAGTGTCATGATAACACCTACAAAATTTATCATTCAAATTCATATAGTGCAGCCAACCAAGACAAAACAAATGAACATAGATTCCGCAATGCAAGCCTATGGTCTTTCTAATCCTTCTCTCTCTAACGCTTCTATCATCACTTTAGTACACCTGAAAATGATGCTTAAAACGTTAACAAAATTGTTGGTGAGAGTTACAGGTTTAAGACATGCATATGACACCGCGATCAACAAAACATTTACGAACATATATGCATGGCTATTCTATCACAAAACAAATTCACAACTATCTGGGGTGGATCGTACCCCGCCGTCTCACAAATCTCCATGCAAGACTGACCCACTTGACTAGCTAAGTCCGTTCGGGTCTCACACTAGGTCATGTCATCTTCACATGCACATGCCTTACCACAATTCATAACACATAGCAATAGCACATAGCAATCATATAGTTCGTCACTTAAAAACACATATCACGGTTCATAATTCAAAAACAGTTTTGCATCATTTCCATCCCAAAATATAAGTAAAAAGTGGGACTGTAAAACTCACCTGAATGCTCAAAAAGCAGCTTCCAATTCCTATCATGCAACTATACAAATAAATAAACACGGTTACACGCGACCAAGCTAAAAGCTCTAGTCCATGTAACACACATATAATGGATGTCTAAGGGTTTGATTAACCACCATGGGTCACCCCGACACCATGCCCAACCTTAACCACTTCATTAACTCATTACACTAGTTAACTACAATTTGTTCAAAAGTGCAGAATTTTAGTGTAACTTTACCCTCTTAAAACCCTTACTTGCTGACCTTCATAAATTATACCAAAAATCACCTAAGTTCATTTATGAGTTTACTAACTACCTTGTGATTCCCAACTACTCATTACATGCAAAACTATCCCAAAGAAAATCAAACTTCAAAACTGTCCCAATTCGGATCTGATTGCACACTAAAAAGTATGGCCATAAATATCATACTTAGACACAAAATCAGAATCTCTCCTTCTGGGGTTTCTTTATATACATATTGAACTTAATCCTTGTATATTGGCTAACCTTAATTCCACTTATAAGTTAGGGTTTTACCCTCCTAAACATGACCTAAATCTGACACGTATTTACTGTTTTGACAACTTTTCTTGCGCGGACTCTTTGACTAACTTTCCGAACTCGAAATCGTTCGAGGCCAGACTTTTTGAAAAATAGACTCTTTGAACTACAATTTAGGCACTTGAATCATGTCAAAACACTTTTTTATCATCTAGATATCATCAGTTGAACACAGCCCTAAATTCTGCTCAACTCTAAATCAAGATCTAACGCGATTTAATCCTAACTGTTTACATCAATTTGATCCTAATTAAACCCCAAACACTCTAGCATGATTAATACATCCTTAATTACAGTAGATCTTAAAACCCTAATGATCCATCATATTAATTGTTACATGATTTAAAGAAATCTAATTAACTAGGGTTAATAAACATACCTAAATCTTGATTCTTAAAACACTTAATCACCAACTTGTTCTTGATTAAAAAAAGATTTTTTTCTTCTTGTTAAGGGATTCGGCTGATCTCAAGGAGAGAGAGGAGAAAAGTGATTTAGGGATTTATTTGATTTGTATTTATAGGCCTTAAAAGATAGATACCAAAAATAAGTTGTAATCTAATTAGGATATCTTTTCCTTTTCTTTTTCTTTTATTAAAATTCATTTTTTTTCCTATTAAAAAAATAAATGTTTTTAATTATTATTTACAACTTTAATACCTATATTTTTTATTCTAGGTTAAAACCTTTGCTTATTTCGCTAAACCTTGAACTTTTTAACTAGATTTCTAACAAAGCATTCACTTCCAATTATTTCTAAAAATGGAAAGTACTCTAAAATCACTAAAATACCAACATAATATATACATATATGTATATACATATATGTATATGTATATACATATATGTATATACATATACATATATATGTATATGTATATACATATATGTATATACATATACATAATATGTATATATATATATATATATATATATATATATAATATGTATTATATATATAGTACGTACACGATA
>BQNB010173008.1:0-13405 GCA_026074375.1 Tanacetum coccineum
GAGCTGAGCTGTGTCCATGACACGTTTCATGTGTCAAACCTCAAGAAGTGCTTGGCTGAGCCAGATGTTCAAGTGCCTTTGAAGGAGACCGAGATTGATGAAAATCTGCTTTTGTCGAAGAGCCTATTGAGGTTGTGAATCGAGATGTGAAAAAGCTAAAGCGGAGAAGAATTTCATTAGTCAAAGTTCGTTGGAACTCTCGGCAAGGAGCTGAGTATACCTAGGAACGTGAAGATCAGTTCCGGAAGAAATATCCGCATCTCTTCTCTAAACCTGTACCTTCGTCAAGTGTCGCAACTTGAGCCTTGAGGACAAGACTCTTCTAACGGGAGGAGACTGTAACATTTCGTGTGTTCAGGTCATTTTACGACATCATTTATTTCGCTATTTATTCTTAGTCTCGTACGCGTTTATTTTTTTTAATTGTTAAGTTGAATCGCGTAAGCTAATTTTTTTTTCATTTAACATAAACGGGCACCAAATAAATTAAAGTTTACGTCAAGCAAGCCTTATATTATTTTTACCAAAATAATAATTAAATTTTTATATTTTATTTTATTGGATACGTAAAGCAATTACGTTTCGCAAATAAAATACATTTAGGCATTCTCGAAACCACCAAAATTTATCTACGCTTCAACAAATACCTATTATTATTCCCAATGCTTAAAGTTTTATAAAACTTCACCATATTTATCATCCTAGCCGAATTTCACATAAAATGATCAAACCAAGTCTTACAATTTTCAAGTATTACATCTACACTTTTAACTACACATCATTTTTACTTCAAGTGATACTAGTTTTTATGCAAGATAAATTTCTAGTCAATTTCTTCCTCAAATCCTTGAACTAACATCCATCTAAGGAGACAAGAGAACATATATCATCAACTAAGGTACTTGTACCAACCTAGAACAAATTAATACCTAGCCATGTATAGTAGTTTTGACCAAAACTCTTTCATATTTCACTCTATGTGTTCCAACGTCCCACCCCTTATTTTATGGTCTTTTAGTCTTTGTTTTTTACCACCTTTGACCACCTTGAGAATATATCTACTAGTATACATCTCACTCTTGATAACACTTAGCTAAAAATCAACCCATTTATTCCTTTTGGTGCCTCCTAGTCACGTCCAAACTCAAACCCTTACCCAATCCATAATTTTTTTTATTTACCTCATATACAAGTATTCTCATAACATATTTAAGCCATTCCAAGAAGATTTGAAGGCTTGTTAAACATTTACATGTTTTAAACAAGTTAGGATTTTCTTGTTAAATTTGGGTTTTGATCACAAGAGGGTGATCTTGTTTTGCATTCATCACTCATTCACCTAAGGTCTATCTAAATTCTTAATCTATTCCATTATCTATTTTCATGTTTTATATAATTGTGTATAGTTAAATCACCACCTAGGTATATTTTATAAAGTTCATAAAATATGTACATGTTAAATCATACCCAAAATTTTCCTATACATGGCTAACATGATGTAAAAATACACTAATATGTTGTAATCAAGGATTTACAAGCAATGAAATATTTATGTAAAATATATGTTAAGTTATGAATATTTATTTATTTATAATGATTATGGAGTTAAATAAATGTGTTGGATAATTTCTTGGACTATGGACACAAAAATGGACTAATGGACCTTATAATATATGAGACATATGATATAAAGTATTATGGAGGACTTATGGTATCTTATTTAAGATAAAAACCAATTAAAACAAGTTTATATACATAAATACATATTCTATAAAAGTGGACTGCTTTAAACTAGAAATTTAAGTCTCCAATTTATTTTTTTATAAATTACTACATATTACAAGGATCGTATGCATATAAAGAACTCAAAAATCCGATTTATAACGAAGAAGTTACGTTATTTACAAGTTTACGATAAAAAGTATTTTTATAAAAGTAATTTTATAAAAACTGACTACTGTTCATAACAGTGGGCTGATGGAAAATATTTTAGTTAAATAGAACTTTTAATTACGAAGACGTGCTCGAAAGAACCACTAAAATCGGAGTTAAAACGAGTAGGATACGACGTTTCAAAGTTATCGAACATTATTTATAAAAGCTGAAAACTCGTAAATGCTTCAACAGCTACTGAAACTCATTTTTGAGGACATTCAGGTCTAATTGAGCCGAAGTGTAAAACTACAAAGTTGTTCAGAACGGCATTTTACATAAAACTGCCAATTTTCATAATTTTCGGATGTATAGTTTGTAAACTAGACACTTTTCCTGACATGAATAGTGTTGGTTGAGTTTTAAAATAATTTTTTGCGAAACATTTTAGAATCATTTATATAATATTTATACATGGCTTAAACTTTATAAATATTATTTTACAAAGACAATTAAATTATTTATTCGATTATACGAGTACGAACACGTAGTATTTGTTTAACAAACGCGATTTAAATATGATTTCATAAACACAATTAGATGGTGATGTAGCTATATAGAATTATATATGGTAGTAGTTATTCAAAGTACTTAGTACTCATACGACCCATATTTACTTAGGTTGCTTTCGGATATTTTCGTGACACGTTTTCTGTCATTCACTCGACTTATTTCATCCCTTCACTTCTAAGGTGAGTTCATAGCCCCATTTCTATCTACTTGTTTTACAAACTCTACGGGGTGAAATTACATGCTTGTTTTACTTTGGACACAAGTGTTTTAAACTGTTGCCTGAATGCTATTGCCTAAGAGCCGCGAATACGGGTGCAAATCCCTTATAATTACGAACTCTGGTGCAAATCCCTTATAATTACGAACTCTGGTGCAAATCCCTTATAATTACGAATACTGGTGCAAATCCCTTATAATTACGAACTCGGGTGCAATTCCCTAAGAATTACGAATACGGCTTCGATGTCATGAGTCTAGTGCAATAATACCTATTTTGGACTACTGAATATATTTCATAGTCTACTATTACTTAAATCTTGTGGTCCACCATTTTTACTTATAAACTTATGAATTCACTCAACCTTTGTGTTGACTTTTAGCATGTTTAATTTCAGGTTCCAGGTGTGATTCTGGAGAGGAGCAGCGGGGATATCATTAAGATGGATTCCGTGATTTCTTAAAATTTGATGCACTCTTAATCTTAAACTTTTAAAAACTTAAATCATCTTTTGAAACAGTAAAACTTTTATGTTACAAATACATGTTGAAGTCTTATGAAGTTTACCAAGTATGTGGGACCTAATGTGAAAACTCTGATATTTTATAATGCATCAAAGATTACTTATTTAAAAACGTCTATTTGAGGTCGTTTCCTATATCTTGTTTGTTGTACTACGACGTGACACCCCATTGTTACCATTCCGCTGCAAGTCTGATTTTGGGGGTGTGACACAAATATGTTAGTTTCAACTTACAGCTACTAATACTGTTTTTTCCGATGCTTATTTTGAGTTTTTTGTTGTTGCGATGCTTATTTTGAGTTTGAGATGCTTATTTTGAATCAACTGTGTTTGTTGATTATATGATTTTAAGTAATATGTGTGAAATGATCTGTATACGTGAATTGTCAGCTTTAGACAAACGGTTGCTGAATAGTATTGATTATGATATGTATTAGATGCTTATTTCGAATTAGATAATATGACGTAATTGTGTGATTTTAGCTGAGATAAACTGATTGTGTTTATAAGTAATAAGTAATTTTGATTATAGACTTACCGTAGGCGATATGCGTAGGCGATCTGTGTAGGCGAAGTCTCATTGAAGTTTTAGATAACTTGCGTATTATTATAAATTGTGAGTGAAAGATAATTTAAACTAATTTTTCTTTAAAGTAACGTTTTACTTGTTTAAGTAGATCTATAGTTTGTATTAAATCATCCTTCAGTTTATATATTATTAAATTATATGGTTGTCTAGGTATATATAGAAATGATGGTGTAACATCCGGCAATTTTTGGAATTTTAAATGACTATCTTACCCTTTGATTTTTTGGGTCTGACTTGACTTTTTGACTTTTGGTCTTTTATTGTCACATAAAAGCGATTACCGCGTAACCGGTAAAATTTTCGGAACATATTTTAAATAATAAATCATATTTATTATTACATCTCTCATGTGCAAGTTATTTTTAACTTATTTGACTTGAAAACGAAAAAGATATATGTTATTCCTGATCTGACTTATCAAAAACGACCCGCTAAATCACGTTTTCACGACCCGGACTCTAAATCAATTTGATGTAAAACGACATTCCGGACAACTTTTTAGTTTTGCCTGAGACCCGAAAACAGTCAGAAAGTGACTGAAATGCCCTCGCAAGATTATAGAAACAAGAAAATAATTAAATTATATTTAATTAACAATTTTTATTAAATAAAAATATTTAATAAACTAGTCATCATTTAATTCAGTGACGTTTGTTGAAGACGCAAATATTCGAGTAAAAGATCATTTTACGGACAAAGTTTATCAGTAATATACAAATAAATAATAAACGTTTTAAATAAATTTTATCAAACGTTTATGAAAATTAGTCGAGTGAATACTCGTTTTTAAGGGAAAAATGATTTGGAAAACAATGACGCAAGTTTCGTGTCTTGAATCATCCGTTAAGTCGCTCAAACGAGTCCCGAACCACTATTTTACAAAATAATACTCAAAAGTTACACTTTTGGTCCCTGAGGAAACATTTACAAATTAACCCTCATCTATTTGTAACTTGTCATTTTTAATTTTTTTTTTATATATATATAAAAAGTTATAAATTTCTTTTCATTATATATAAAAACACACACACACATAGCCATCTCTCTCTCTCATTTTTCTGGCCAGCCACCGCCGCCGAAAAAGTTTTCCGGCGAGTTTTCCGGCCGAGTCCAAAAATGTTTCTCATCACCCGATCTATCCGATCCCCAAAAGATGAAAGTTAAGGCACCCGCAGGGATGGTCTTGCATGGAAGGCATTCGATGCTCGTATCAAAATTTTGCCTCCACCCTCGTAGTGTAAAGCTTGCCTTGCTAGCGATGGATTTAAATCCATTTCCGAAACGATTTAGGTACATTGCAAAGCACTGGCGGTCATGTTGATCCTTATAAGTTACCTCAGATGATAGCATGAAACAACAATCTTTTGAATTCTACAAGATATTCGCGGAGGGAAAGCACCGTAGATGATATAGACATGCTATTTGATTCCTATAATAAAGAAATGAAAATGTTATGGAATGAGGAGTAATTCTTAAGATGCTTTACAAAAAGATAAAATCCAAGTTACGAGCTCTCTTCGTTTTGTACCGTGAATATATTCTCCGCTTACACCAAACTTATCCTCGATGGGAGCACAAAGGGTCGCGTGGCATGTCCCTCGGTTTGCAAAGTTTCTACTTCATTACATCTTGGTATAATAGCAAGGAGAGATAGTTTTGGTTAAATGGGACATCAGTAGATGGGGGCTTGAGCCAAATCACAATTATCGATCTCAAATGGACCGTTTTGATGGTACAATCGAGACAGAGGGTCCCCCAAGAGTGTTGACAAGGATCTGATATTCTCAAGCAGTTTAGCGGTACAACATTCAAGTAAGTTAAGTCTGATAATAATCTTCCTAACAAAAAGACAAGAAGATGCTATAAGAGTGTTTAGAGACAAGTGTAGTGCATTTGGTGATAAAGATGATTTTATAGAAGAAAATATGATGATAATGACCAAGCATATGAAGAAAAGAGCATATTTTTTTATTTGCCATATTTGGGAGTACAAATATTACTAAGGCATATCTTAGATGTGATGCACATTGAGAAAAATATATTGATAATCTACTTGGCTTTAATGAATTGGGATGGCAAAAGTGAAAGACAATGAAAATATCGCAAGTGATCTCAAGAAATGGAATAATGGCATGACCTGTCACGATAAATATTTGCCAAACAAGAAGCCATACTTGCCCCGCCTGTTTTACTCTATGTCCAATGAAGAAAAGACAGCTTTCTACCAGTCCGTGAAAAAAAATCTTAAGGTTCCCATGGGTAATGGCTTCAACAAATATTTCAATGGGTGTACGCTTGAAAGATCGTAGAGATTTTAAACCTTAAGAGTCACGAGGCCACATTTTAAATGCAGATATTTTGCCGAATTGCTTTGAGAGCTTCAATGGTTTCCCGATCACAATCTCGAGTAGTTAAAGCTGTGTCTGATTTGTGCTCTTTTTTAAAGGGTTGTGTGCTAAAGTTCTCGATGTTAATGAATTAGAAACACAGGAGCTCAGTAAGTGCAAACGGTTATGCGAAATGGAACAAATATTTCCTCCTACTTTTTCACCGATCATAGGGTTCATTTAAGTGTGTCATTTAAATCAAGCAAAACTCGGTGGAAACCCTTCAATATAGATGATGTATCTAATTGAACGTAAAGGGTTCGTACCCATATTTTTCCTTTTAGTTAGCATATATACAATTATTATTTTACCCTAATAGCTTTATTTACCATTCATTATTATATTTGAAAGGTTTTTGATGCGATTGAAGTCGTATGTTCGCAACAAAGCTCAACCAGAAGGCTCAATTGCAGAAGGGTATATTAAAGAAGAGTGTCTTACTTTTTGTGCAAGATATTTTGAAGGTGTAGAGACTTTCATCAAGAATCGTCCTCGTATGTAATGATGGCAGTTATTCCTACAAACGAGATGTACATGCGTAAACCTCTGGTGGTCGCAAAATAGAAAGTTGGAGATTGTCGAGCTAGATGGAACTTTATTTGCCCAGGCACATCGCTATGTGTTACTTAACCATCCTAAGATTCAACCTTTACGTGTGTAAGTATCTATTATTATATTTGGTATTAGATAATAGGTTACAGAATATAAGATGCTATTTTTTGTAGTCGCTTTTACAATGAACAATAAGCCATAAGGAATGAACAAATGAGCTTGAAGACAATGAAGAAGTTGTTTGTTCAAAAAAATTATCATGTGGCTTAAACTACAGGTTAATGATAAACTTGTAGGAAAAAACAAAATAATATAAACTTCTAGTACATAAAAGGTACATAAACAAACATTTGTATATAAAATATATAATGCTAGGTTTCCTTTGTAGAGACACAAAGATTTTGATCAAGAATTGTTATCCTTAGCGTGGGCCCGCGACACTTAATGCTAAAAAATATAAAGGGTATATCACTAATGGTTTTAGATTCCTCACAAAGAGACGTGAAGAGTTTAGAAAAACCCAAAACTCAAGAATTATGGTGGAAGGTGAAGATCGAAACTATTAATGGCCAACTTACTGTGGTTTTGAGCTAGAGTATTTTCGTGAACACAAAATTGTTCATCTGTTGTGATTGGGTTTGATATGCGACCATTCGAGAGGAGAAAGAAAGATAAGATATAGTATCCCACTTGTAACCTTTTCTAGGCCGTTTATACACACGGGTGAATCCTTAAAAGATGATCCATTCAAATAGCGAATTTGCCTCTCATTTCGACATTATTCTACATTAGAGAATCAAAGAATTGGATGGTGTGCATATAATAATGACAAAGGCCCAGAGATAACATAAGATATGGTGTGAGGAAATGTAAACATGGATTGCGGACGATGATGATTGGAAGTGAGTTACTATACCGAGTGCATGCCTTATAAATCTTCCAAATCCTGATGATTTTTATTGAGACACCTGAGTTGGCGTTAGGAACATATATTGAATAGAGAATGATGACTAATTTACTTCTTCTCAATTATCTTTTCTAAATCTGCTACATTGTTTGTGTATTGTTTTTTATTCCTTAGGTTTATGTACTTTGATCCCTTTGATGGATTTATGTAACATTTTCGGCTATTGAATGTAATGACCAATTTACTATCTACTTCATTTATGAAGGTTGTCTGAATGTCTGCATTTATTGGCGACATTTGTGTATCTTTGACCCGAGTCATGGGTTTAAATTGGTTATGTGCTACTTTTGTCTGAATGTCTGAATGTCTGCACTTTTTAATGGTTTAATGTTGCTGCCTTTACTTTTTTTTTAACAAACTGGCAATGAATTGAAATTTGCAGAGTTTTATACGAAGTTAAAGAACAGAACAGAGTGCTTGCTGGATTTGTGGATCTCAAATTGATCTCAAATTTGCTGAATTGATCATCCTTTCACCATCAATAAGGTATCATTCTTCATAAACAGTTTGTAATTTGTTAAAGTTAAAGACTTAGGGTTTATTTATGCACTTTTACCCTTCAAATTCTGTGTTTTAGTATTTTGATGTTTTATAATTGTAATAGATTAACGATAAGAATATAATGATATCGTCCATCCATTGAAGTTGGCACTAGTACATTAAAATATTAATATCATTAGTTAGCGTCGGTTTGTGAGAGCGAAAGAGGGCGGTTGGGAAGCTATCATCATTTTGAGGTTTGGCGAGTGTGTGTATTTGTGTAACTAGAAAGCGTTGTGAATGGTAATAGGTTGTGAATATGATTAACATACATTGTGATTATGAGGAGTCTGATATTAAGTGCTTTAGTTTTAAAGATTCTAGTTTTGCAAATTGTGACTTCAATTAAAGGTGGAAGGAACCTCATGATTTGTCAAGTACCCGCTTATGTTACAGACTTAGCCTTACAGGGTGTTTAGGTAAGCTTTCTCTTATGAACATCTTGTCAACTTATTCCCTTAATTTTCTTAACATGTTACTAGTTATTTAAAAATGTGGTTTCATAAGTTTGTAAATTTAAGTTGTTACTATTGTTTTGCTATTTATATTGTTCTGTTTTTACGATCTTATGATACTGACTAATAATATAGTCAAATAGTTGTCATTACTTGCTTATTGTTTGCATGCTATTAAGTTCCCCTCTGATTGCAAACAATTTGAGAAATGCTAGAATTTAGTCATGTAAGGTAAGTTGCAGATTCTAGTTCCCCCTTTCTATTGAGGTTTAAATGGGACATCTTTAAATTTTTGTCGAAAAAGCAAATCTATATTGCGTGAGCCCCTAGGGGGATTGAGATAAAGGGAACAAATGGATAAGGCATAACTCAAGTAGAAACAGGGACATCTAGCTGTCAAACTCAGGAAACCTCACTATCTTTTAGTCTATATCGTTTATGCATATAAGATCTTTGAGTTGTTTTGTCTGATCGATTGGCGTTCCATCTTAATTTGTAGTATGCTGATATGTTCCGTACTTAAATGCTGATATGCTCTGTACTTTTCTTATTTGAACTTCCTGTTAACAGGTATATACAAGATGTTCAGATCTAAAAGTAGATTGAAACAACTTACAAACAAAACTATTCAAAAGAATGCTTCCCTTAATAGCAAATCCTCTCGGTCCGAGCCATCATTATCTCACCATGTTGTGCACGACTTGCCATCATCTTCTCAACAACCATCGATTATCCAAAAGAATGTTTTCCTTAATGGCCAATCCTCTTGGTCTGAGCCATCATTATCTCAGCATGTTGTGCACGATTTGCCATCATCTTCTTAACAACCATCGATGCTAGAACTTGAAGATGATGATAATGAGCAGAAAGTGTCTAATGTTGAGATTATAGGTAATTTTCAAAGATTACCACTAACATAAGTCTTTTATTTAGTGTTCCGTGCTAATTGCTGTTATTAATCATATAGACCAACAAGGGAATATTCTTAGGAATGCAAAAATAACAACAAAAGACGTTTATAAGCTAAACGAGGGTGAAAAGATTTTGGTACATGTTGATGATAGATATCAACTAATCAAAGATGCAGTTCATGACTGTACTTTTAAAACAACCAAACCTCTGTCCAATTGATGCAAAAGATTAGCGTGATGTGAACACTCGCTGTGGTGCTAGAATTATGGGGAACTTCGGGTAATTCAGTTTTAAGACAATATTGCTTAATAATATTCTCTCTTTTTAATACTCTTTTAAGATTGATAATGGATAATAATTTTCACTCATTTTGGCAGCGCAAATTTTATATACCTCAAGGAAAAACAATCGATTGGGTTCTTTTAAGATCTTTAATCAGAAGTACAGGGCTATGAAGTATAGAACAACATATAAGTTGTCTGAGTTAGTTACAAGTAGACTTGATGAGACTATTAACATTGGTGTTGATGAGGTACATGAGTTAAAGTATAGAAAATATCAGATTTTGCATGCACTTGACTTGGTTGATGCACCCTCTAAAGTTCACGATCATCAGTGGGAGTCATATAAGGCTCAACTTAGATAATCAAAATCAAGAGTACCGGCTTTTATTTTATATTTAGTTTTTTATATTTCAACTAAGTCACTTACTAACATTTGGTACATTCAATTTCTAATGCAGAAATTATCAGAAATAGGCAAGAAGGCAAGAGGTGAAAAACTCCATACTCACAGAACTGGTGCCGTTAGTTTTGCATGAGTTAGACATGAATTTGTGAGTTTTATATTTTTGACAGCTTGTTGAGTATAAAGTATAAAGTACGCAAACTGAATATCGAACAGAATGCATGCTAATAGTTGCTATTAAATACTACAGGTTGCTATTTGTGAGTTCAATTTTTAAACGCTCATGATGACTTCTACTTCCTTAATATTATACAAAAATCAAAGCACAAAAGATCACTAGGTTTTGTCGAGATCTTTGAAATTCAACACACAGGAGCAGATGGATCTTATGTTGAAGATGCATCAAGAAATCTTGTGGTATATATTTATTTCACTGATTAAATTTTAATTTATACTAAAAGTACGTGTATCAAGCTCTTTCTTAATCTTTTACGTAATCTTTCAGGTTAAAGCAAATAAAGAGATTTCAAGAAAGATTTCAGAGTTAGGTTGTCCTAAAGAAGAGATTGATAATGAAAAGCGAGATGCTATTGATAGGGATGTATGGATAGATCTCGCGGGTCCAGAAGGGGAAGTTCTTGGCTATGGGGCAGGGGTAACAAAATCCAACGTTACAAATTTCAATAATGAATTAAGGAAAATGAGAGGGGAAAATTACATGAATTCAAACTATGTTTACAAGCTTTTAGTTCAAACTAAATCACAAAACTCAGTAATAGAATCTCAGAATAGAACAATAGCGTCTTTGAATAAGACAGTGGAAACTTTGACTAAAACAATAGAACCTCAAAATGAAAAATTAGCTCTTCAGGATGAGAAACTAAAAGCACAAACTAAGAAAGTTGAAGAGCTGGAAAAAGCGGTTGGTGGATTTAGAGATGAACTGAAACTCTTTCAAAAGGCGTATGTGGCTCATCCGATATGTTTTTTCTGACCCAAATTCTCATGAAGGTTACACAGGTGACTAACACTTGATTATATTATTTTGTACTTTTTAAAATATTGCCATCATTTTAATGACATGTTATTTTTACGTATATCATATGTTATGGTAAGAAGAAGAATAAGCATAGCTCACGGAAGAATTAATCGTAAGTATTTTCATATAATGTTAATCTCACTTGGCTATTGTGTTTCTATTCTCCATTCTACTTTTTTTCTTCACTTCACTTCACAATGATATGTTATTATTTATTTTTAGGATTTATAAATTTCAAATGGTCCAAGTGTAACTGGAATATTAGGCTGATTTGCAAAATAACTGATTCAACCCATTTTCATCCTGTTCACACATAGATAGGCTGAAATTTGCCACAAATTTTATTTATATTTTCACCGATAAACTGTTGTTCAGGATAAGCATTAGGCTCTATTTTATAATGAAATATCGAGATTTGGATTAGCTTAATTAGGAATTCAATATAGATAGCGAATTTGACAGAGTTCAAGATTAAGTTCCTAACAGTGATATTCTTTCTCAACAACGTGTACAAATATATGTAAGCACAACTAGAGTTGGAAGAAAGCAGTTATTACTAAAAAAGAGTACCATTCAACCTGAAACGAATAGCATTTGCAAGTTAAAATGCTTCCAACAATCCCATTAAACGGGCCAAGAAAGCTTTGATTCCATCTTTGTAGCTCACTAAAGATAACCCATCTCTTAGCAGTAAGAATACGGTTACTCAATGCGTTTACAACAGCTAAAGAACCATGAGTATATGCATAATATTATGAACATTCTGCTCTTAACGAAGACAGCGTGTGTGCTAATGCTTCTTCTGCATCCTGATCAAATGTGAATATATATCAAATAACAGATTATAGAAAAACATGGTGAAAGTGACTGTTATGAACTTATGATGGTTGCACTTGTTGGCTCGTTAGATTGGAATTAAGCAGATCTAGCTAGCCATTAAAAAGAGAAAGTGTAACAAGATGTTGGGGTGAATTTGTCGGGTTATTTGCAGGGTTGTTGAGACCTCCACCACCATCATTCTGCAGCTTCTTTGCTGATGCAACCTGTAAGTCCATACATCTAACTCAGTTTTGTACTTGAGTATTGTTTCAATATAGCTTTAGTTTTGAACTATATACTTAAGACGTAGAAATCTTAGATCTAAAGTTCTGATGCTAGTTTGGGCAATTGTTGTAAAGGAAACTCGAAAATGAGCTACTAAAATGAGATGAGACATATAGATATTCAGGAAACCAATATCTAAACTACTTTGGAATTTAAGGAAATATGATGAATTTTACTATTCTGTCTATGCATATTTGTACTTATAGTTTATACTTGTGATGGCATGGCTTTGGTTTAGTTTTATACTTGTGCTTTAACTGTAGTTTCCTAGTATTTCTGCAGTTTTTTGCAGGTTGACATTGGTTCACATCTTTGGATTCCTAGGACTAGTTATTGTTCTAGAAAAAATGATTGTTCTTCTTTATTGATTTAAACTAGAAGTATCTAAAAACGCGGATAATGTCATAAGTTGCACTGTTGCAGAATTATTAGTATTAAGTGGATTAAATTTAAAATTGAATTTGATTGTTATCATTTTCTGATAATCCAAGTTATCTTTCATTTTGGATAGTTTAAGTGATTTTATGTATTTAGCTTTGTGTATGCATATTTCATTTTGGATAGTTCAGTTATGTTCTTTTTTTGAATTTTTGACAGAATCTATAGGACGATTAGTGACGACCCTAACTTTCGTGTCACTGAGAAACTTTAGTGACAACTTGTATACTTTGTTAGCGACAAACCCTGTTGTCACTAAAGGAAATTTTTCTTGTAATGATGGTTTCAAAATTCTCACACTAAAAAGTGTGAAGAATTAAAAGCTCACACTTAAAAGTGTGAGTAATTGTCTTAAAATCACCAATATTGTCCACACATAAGTCAAATGTGAACTTTTAGATTTTATACACTTTAGTGTGTGAACATATGCTTTGATAAGTGTGAATAATCAACTATTTTGTTGTAGTAGTGTAAACTGAGAATTTACACTTTGGTTCCTAAATTTAAATTTAACATTCGACTCTTTTTGTAAGTTTTGAGTTTTGATTAT
>BQNB010173009.1:2331-13405 GCA_026074375.1 Tanacetum coccineum
TAAATAATAGTAAGACAAGACAATAAATAGAGAATGAAAAGATCAAACCGATGCACGAGTATTTATAGTGGTTTAGCTACGAGAACTCTTTTTCTCGCCTTACCCCACTTCCCGAGTACCCATCTCGAGAGTTCCAATGCACTATGTCAACAAGCTCCTTCACCGGTGGAGAAACCTTACAACGTCGCTTATACTTTTTCCACCACTAAGCTAAATACCGAGTTCTTTGAGGTAGAACCAACCTAACGTCGCCTACACTTTTTCTTGTAAAAAGCTAAATACCGAGTTCTAGTTCGAGGTAGAGCAAACCTAACGTCGCTTTTCGGTATAAAGCTAAATACTAAGTTATAGTTCAAGGCAGAACCAACGTAGATCTCAACGATCTCTCACTCTACAATGGTGTATGATACAAATTAAATGGGTATGCTAGTTAATACACAAATATATATAAGATTTAAGTATGCATGAAGACGAGCTCAAGTGTTTTGAGGTTTCGCTGTCTTGTATGCGATGTGTTGCTCGACTTGCAAGACAATGGTTAATGAAGAATCACTAAGATGAAAGCATATACACTAAAGTGATGATTAATGAGTGATGATATGAAAGAATATGCAAGAGAGAATGTATTAGAATGGATAAGAAAATGATTTGCAAGGCACTTCTATTTATAGGCAAATCCAGACAGCTTCATGGATCCCATAGATCCCTTTCAAAGGGGTCCGTCCTTCACGAAGGGATTCGTGGGTCTGACAGGCAGCTCGATATGAACAAAATTCTCACTCAAGAAATCTAAACAAATCTTTCCAAAATCGATCTTTTAAAATCTTTGAAAGCCAACTTCTGGATTTAATAAGGTTTTGTGTGACGTCATGCATGATGTAATTATAAAAAATTGTTTTGCCTTTTGTGCAATGTGTAAGTAATCCTTACTTGGTTACTTACAAAAATGTGTAAGTAACTTTGTTAGATTACTTACAAAATAAAATGTGCAAGTTAACTGTGTACACTTGCTAAAAATGTAAGTATATATTCCAGTATACTTTATAAATGTAAAAATAAGTTATTTGATCATGACTCAAAGTGTTTAGAGAATAACTATTCATACCTTAAGTAATTATGACGACTATAAAACTTTATGTTTAAAACTTGTTTATTTTAAACTTTACGTAATACGATTTTATATTTGTCGTCAATAAAACTTAGAAGATCGTAAAATAGAAATAACATTTTTACATGATTATTTGTATTAACAGTATATTTATGAACTTGTGGCTTTAGTGTGACTCTTGATGCAACACTTACGGATTCAATTTGTAGTCATTACGAGAAAATAGTTTATGAGTTATAAATAGAAAATGATAAAAATCGAAGGATTAAATAATATTTAAAATATTAATTTAATGGTGGATTTTGTTATCATTTTTAATCAAAGGTATTACAGGGTTTATACATTACTCAAATTTAAGCATTTTAGATTTAAAAAATATATATACGTAGTATACATATTGAGAGTTTTCTTTCCTTATATATAATAAGAATCCTCCTTATATTCAGGTCATTATTTCTTTTCTAGTTGGAGTCGTACTACACCACATGTAATAGGAAAAAGATGGTTAGATACACACTACACTATTTTGTGACAACTTGGATGTATTAACAATTGATCAATATTAGTGCTAAGTTGTTTTTAGTTACCAGTATAATACCTCATCTCTTATATCATTATCGATAAAAGAAAATATCCTCTACCATCATGGTAATTGTTACATTATCAGTATCTCTTAGTTTGGCTAGCAACTCTTGTTCCAGTTGAAAGCCTCATCGAATACATATGTACTACAGTACATATACCTGATAAATTAAGTGGCAACAAATAAAACAACAATGTAATTGAACACCACAACTAGCAAAAAGCTAGAGATTATTACAATGCACACTGAACACCACAAACAAACACACCGAAACCAAAAACTGACTCTTAAAATACACCGAGAGGAATTACTCGAGCTGATCATATATAATTTATTCAACTTAGACAGACATGCTGATCAACCATTGGAGTAAGTAAAATATTGCACGAGAGGATCATGAGTTGAAACTCATATACTCATAGGATGAATGAACAAAGTTTTGATAAGATCTTTGAGTTCTTCTGCTTCTGTGAAACTATCTTTGAGTTCTTCTCCCCCTCCTGTGAAACTATCTTTATATTTGTAAACATAGTCCAATGTTCGTATCAAGTTGATCACTACCATTATTATAGGCATTGGAACATCTTTACACATGAGTGACTCCCGATTTATATCTCTCCACAGATCTTCTATCTGTTTACGTACCAAGTCGCATGCATGCTCCTCTGTGACACCATATTGCTTCATGTAACATTCAATACTAGTTGGAAAATGATCTCTTTCTTGCTCCGTCTGCATTTTTACCAGCAAACAATTTAGTCTCTCGAAAACTAGTACGGTGATAATCTTGTTGTATAGCATAAAATGTTCACATATTTGTGTTAGGAATAAAAATAAATTGAACCTTGTAAGTGGCAACATCATTTATGAGTCTACCAATTGCAGATGAAGCTTTGAAGATAGGAGGTTCACTGAGAGCCCATTCAATCGACTTGTTTGTGATCATATCACCCATGCCTACAAGACATGACGTTATCATTAAGCTACCACCACCGGTCACGAATGCAATTGACCCATGCTCTTCTGCTGTTGGTGTGTGCCCCTCATGTACCCATTTTGCTTCTAACATGTAGCCTCTAATAAATTCTTTCATCTGTACATAAAAATATGTATAGTTAAATGCCTCTATATCTATTTTGAAATATTAATCTGAATTAAAGGGTTTGAAACTTACAAACTCTTTAGCACCGTTAAAAAGATGTGTTTTTTCTTCTTTTGCCATAATTTCTTCCATTTCTTGGTACATCTCGATCAAAACCCGGTATACCAGTTTCATGTAATCTGGAAGCTCATCTAAGCATGTGACACTCCACCTGTGATTGATTTAGGAGTTGTTTGATTAGTTTAATCGATGGATTTAGATATAAGGGCATCCTAAATGTGTCCATTATTCTAAGTCTAAATTAAATTTTAGAATCAACAACCCTTTTCGAAATAGTACGTGATTGGGTATCCCATGAGGGCATGTACTATATATGTAAAATTTCTTGCACAGAATTTTATAGTTTACTTTGCTGTATTTCTACCCTCATCTCTGTGCTGCCTGAGATGAATGTATTATCATATTTTTCTTTGGCCGAGTTCAATAAGAACAGTCTATAGTACCAATGTTAGGTTGGGTCGTTGGGAATCCCCCCGATAGCATTATCATGGTTGTGTCCATGTGCACGAACCAGTGTGGGTGAAATACCTTTGAGCTGCTTCCGTAAAGATTGTAAGTTCTTCATAAGTACCGTATGCATCGTAAGTATCATCAAGTGTAGTCATTATTTGAATAACTTTTCCTAGAAATACTCTAGCAAGAGAATGATGTGGCTCAGAGTATAGACCAAATCCCCAAAAAAAGCTCTCAACAATTCTGTCTCTTACATAAGGTAAATTGTTCGGGACATCAACACCTTTCCACCACCTGCAAAAAATTTATATGTTGTTACGTGTATAAATTGATGGAAAAGAAGCAGCTTATAAATAGTACACACAAAACATATATAACTCATAAATAAATTTAGAGAGCTATGTTCATACTTGGAAACTTGGCTAAGTTCACTTTTGTATATCGACTGAAGCAAGTTGAACTCTAACTTTGCAAGCTTAAGTAAAGACTCATCATGAGAAGCTTGTTGCTGGTAAAAATGAATGTAGCGCAGTGCCTCTAGTCTTGGCAACCTTCTACGAATAGGTGTCACTAGTGCCTCTTGTATATGTGTAGACAAGGTAGAGTCGCAAGAAAGAGGATCCTTCGATATTTTATCAAGATGAGTTCTTGTAAACTCCAGTGCTTCATCCAGTAAAACTTCGCCTTTTACCTTCATATATGTTGCTTCATACAGCTCAAGCATTTCTTCGACATCTCTCGCTAAGGATTCCTTAAAAGCTCCATATTCGTTCTTATACTTAGTAAAGACATCTGTTGGAGTTCATAAAAGAAAATTATTTTAGCTTAATTTGCATGTTTTGTATATTAAGTTTACTGCATATATTGACCACATGATACATAGAAGCCTTGTTGTCGTAGGACTCGAAACCATATCGAAGAGTTTCCGCCATTCCAGGCATCACCATATACTTCATAAACCTGCTGCAAAGCATTTTGAATCTCTTCTTCAAAGTAATAGGATATGCCAAGACGTTGGATTGCATCTATCAATCTTATCAAATTCGTATGTTCTTTTGGATCACCCAAAGCAGCTTCTAAATCTTTCCTCACTTTCTCTTTCAAGTTATCGACAATTTGTGCTAACTCACCATTCTCACCATGCTCTATATTCTGCATTTTGTCACGAATCATCATGAAATATTTTTGATATATATAGTTATACAACAAAACTATTATTAAGTTTATTTTTAATGGTTTAATTAGTTCCAAACCTTATCGTAAATGAGAAACTTATCTCCCCAAACACTTGGAGCAATGCTGCGAAAGGGACGCAAGGCTTCTTCTTGTTTAGAATGCATGTTTCTTAATATGTTTGAATCTGTGTATTGAGTTGGTTTTAGCCTCAAAGTAAGCGAATACTATTTATAGACAATTGTTATAATACTTCACATTTCTAAAGTGTATGATTACACACTAGATAAGATTAATTACAATTAAATATTTCATTTTAGGAAAGTTTTTGTGCATGCCTAAATTATAAAAATAATATAATGTGCCCTTGTTTTGAAAAAAGACGTACTTGCACTCATTGTTTATGATTTATATTAATTAATTTTTAAAAAGTTGTACTATTAATGCCTTTTATCTATAAAAAGTAAGATTGCCCCGAGCATTGCTGCGGGATCTAGCAGACACGTACTAACATGCAGGGACGGAACCAGGACCAAATATAACCGGGTGCACAGTTTTTTTGAACCGTAACACTAGAAACATTTTTCGATGGACCGGGTGCATTTAATATGCATTTAGGAAAAATCGACATTTTTTTCAAAAATTAACACTAAATCGAAAAAATCCATGGGGTTCCCGGGCACCTACGGGAACCCCCTGGTTCCGTCCCTGCTAACATGTGAGTTTGAAACCGACGTTAGTGCGAACGTAGCATAAAACTTGTATTACTAATAGACGTGACAAAACCAGTGCTTCGGGCGGACTCGGGCCACAGGTTCAAACTTGCTCGGGTTCGAATGAGCACGGGCTTAAACGAGCACTATATGAATCACTTTAGATAACAATCCAAAACAACGAAAAAAAAATCCAACAAATCTAACCTCTCAATTATATATATTTGAATAACTAAAGTACTTTATCCTCTCCGGGGGCGGAGTCAGGATATTTTTTAAGGGGGCAATTTTTTTTTCCGGTGAGTCAAAAAGGAAAAAAATATTGTACAAGAGAGTTGTCACAACCCGTAATTTTCCGTTCAGCAATTTAAATTTACTATGTCTTGTATAATTTTTACGTTTAACCGGGAAGTTATCCCGTATTTATCTGAGAAACGTTACCGGGAGTGAACCGGGTTGCCAATTATTGTAGTATTTCGACAGTTGTCGCGTTTTTACGTTTTAAGCCCATATTTGAAATTTCAGAATTTATTTTCGTAAGTAAGGTCATTTTTGAACTTTACGTGTAACGTAAACGTAAACCTTAAAACATCTACTCTTGTAAAATATCCAACCTAGGATTCTAAATTCAAATATCAACTAATCAAATTTTGGTCCCCAACCCCCCTCCCCCTCTACGTCTGCCAATCACCAAACCACAAGGACAAGCACAATCAAGGTCTTTCCTTTATTCTTGCTATGTGTCTCCTATGTCCTTTTATGCTTACAAGTTAAGCTAACCAACCTATTTCATTCTTTCATTCCCATTTCATTTCAAAATTTCACACACACTCTTTCATGTGTCTCTCTTGTTCGACGCATACCAACACACACACAAATCCATTTCATTTTCATCTTTTGATCAAAAACCTTTGAAGACTTGGAAGTTGTATTGATCGTAGTTGATATCCGGGTAGTTTTTATACAACGTTTGGGTTGTTTTAGTCTCTAATCATCCTCTAATCCTTCATATTCTTGTAAGTTATCAAATCCTTATAAATCTTGTACTTTTATGTTCATCTTTATACATATATACTAGTTGTACAAACGGATTATAAAAGTTTACATTTTTAAACTACGTAAACCTTAAAAATGTTACTTTATGGTTCGAAAATATTTAAAAGATTATAAGGTAATCATAGTTTTGTGATCGTGGTTATTTTTATGAAATAAAAATGTATACTTATGGCTTATTTAGTTATAGAGAGTTTTGATACAATATTGATCGAATTTGTGAAATGTAAATTGAAAGTGATTTTTATTAAAGTCTACGACTTTGGAAAACGTGTAAACACAAACGGGTCATGCCGAAATTTTGTAAAAATTATATACTTAGAATAAATTGTGAAAATATATTTTATAAAACTTTTCCAAAAAACATATTATTTATAAATGATAAATAATATATACTTAACTTATATAATAAATTAAAATACTTATTTACGTTTTCGACCTACGTATTTAATTTAAGAACCGACAGTTAAGCGTGCTCGTGTGAGGGAAGCACTAGCATGGGTGACCTGCCGAGAAATGGATAAAATAAAGATATAAAAACATCATTATCAAAAAGTTTTAAATCAATATTTGGATTGTTGGTCGTGAAATTGTACCCGAACAATGAATTTTATATATATTTTATATATATATATAATATATATATATATATATATATATATATAATATTAAATATATATATATATTCTATTATTTTTTACCGTAAACACAACACTATTAACTTGAACGTTATTAAATAACATTATATATATTTTATATAAATTATATTTCCTTCAACACAAAAAAAACAGATCACTAAAGTTTTTATTTATATTTAAGGACATTTCAAAAAGGTATTTTTAAATAAACGTTTATAAAATATCCATTATTTTTCTATCCTTTTGATTTCTATGTCGAAAAATATATTCTCTCTAGGTTTGCATTCGATCTATTTTTTCTTTCTATTGTGTTACCGTCGTTCGTTTCCGTGTGATCATATTCCTAGACGTTTACTCTTTCATTTCACCGACTAAAGGTGAGTTCATAGCCCCATGTTTTACTATTTTTACTTTACTACTATGGCGTTGAGATTTTTGCTTGTTGTTTGTTTAAGACTTTGGAAACAGTTAAAATTTCGTTACCTTTTCCTGATTAGTGCTCTTACTAAGCTTGCGAGAAATAGACCACTATTATGCATGAACTATCATGAACCGTTAATTAACTCTAACCGTTTGGTTAAGTGAGCGCGAATGTTATAAATAGATCTATTGGGACTAATTATCCCTTTTCCGTGAGCGTAAGATAGTTAGTTGGCATTACTAGATTCAGGAGACACGACCAAATGGATATATACCATGTCGGATTTCACTAAGTGATATTGGTCAGATACCTCTAGGGCAGTTGTTTTTCTCGTTTAGCATATAATATGCTACTTTAGATTGAGTTTCGGTGTCATGAGCTTAGCCCAACAGTGAATACTTTTTTATGTGAAGTTGTATCTCTTATAACTGTCACATGCGTTCTGTGAACTTGTGGTCCACTTCTAATACTAAATTCAAACTTATGGATTAACTAACTTTATGTTGACTGTTTTAAGCATGTTTTTCTCAGGTGCTTAGCTCGGATTGTCTCAAGTGCTATTTGAAGTCTATGTGTAATGTGACTTCCCTAATTTCAAGACCTATCTATTATATTATTGCTCGTTGTCTTTTATTCAAACTTAAATACTGCTTTCGCTATCTTTAATTAATGCTTCTGCTATGTTATTAACAATGAAATGGTTGTAAAACTTTATTATCTTTAATTTATGCAACGAGTAATGTATTTTCTAAAACGTACCCTTAGAGGTCGTTTTCTATGCTTTGTTCTTGAGATAGTTATGAAGTCTCGCCCTCGGACACGTATTTCGTCCAGGCCTCGTCTGGGGGTATGACAGATTGGTATCAAGAGCCAAGGTTATAGAGAATCAGGTAGTTTAACTAGGTCTGGTCTATAACCAGTATATGATCCTTACGTGATAATCGTTTTCTAGACCCCCCGTTTCCCATTACGTGATCCCACCCTCCTGCCGTCCCGATACCAATTCAGTCCAGATACACCTATCTCAATATATTCCTTTATGTATCTGATAATTTATATACCCCCCCACGCCCTCCACCCCCTCCCTCCCTCGTACTTTCCCCATCAACATTTATTTACTTGGTTTATCTTACTTTAGCATGCTCTCCCATGCCTACGATCATACAGAGCTCTACTAAGGTTTCCTATAAAGGAGATTCTAACTTTAAAATTTTGCTTTGTGCACTCGCCGCCTTCTCTGTGTGTGTGTGTGTCGTCATGGGATCTCACCTCCCCACGCGAATCATACCCCCGCAGCCCCACGGAGAGCGTGGGGAGTCCATGTTGAGTATCTTGTTCGGCACGATCCCTATTACCATTCCACCCACTACACCTACTACTGATGTACCCGTCATTCATGAGGACACCCACTATCTCACCCACTATACCTATTATACCACCTGTTGCTCCTATTATTCAGTACACTTTCACCATTACTTAACCACTGACTCATCAGACAGTAGCAACCATCAATTTCAACCACCATTGTAGGGACCGTATGGAGACTGTCGTTGCTCGCGTGGAGAGTAGTAGTTGTAGCAGCACGGCTCATCCAACCTAGCATCACCCTAAAAATCTTTTCTTTTTTACATATCGGGACGCAGAGCTCGAGAGAGGTAGTGATTTCTTAGATTCTTTCCTTTCTCCAATTTCCCGTTGTCAGATTTTACCTGCACCACCCTGATTACCCCGCAGACCAGTTGTTCTTGTCTTACCGGGACAGCTAATTCCTATTGGTCGACCTTATCGTACCCAGCCTGATGGGGTACTTAAGATGTTGACTGCCAGGAAGAGTGTTGGATCATTACCTGCCCTTCGACTTGCATCGAGATACCCATCAGATTCCTCTTCATCTGATTCTACTTTGAGATATTCTTCATCAGGTTATGCCACATCAGATTCTCTGGATGATTCATCGACTGCTACTTCTGCGAGGCCATCTCGCAAGAGATGTAGGTCCCCTACTTTGTTTGTACCTGTAGTTTCGCCCGTACGTGGAGCCCTATCTCCAGTACGTGCTGACCTTTCACCACCACCTAAGAGGATTATGGATTCTAATTCAGTGACTAATTTAGAGATTAGCTCAGAGGATGGTTACGAGTCGTATGTACCTAGAGAGGTTGGTTTAGGAGTGGATTTTGAGGATAGCTATGAGCCTTACACAGAGCCTGATATTGACTCAGACATTCAGGCAGATATTGATGAGTGTATTGCGTATGCTGATGATATTAGAGCTAGAGGGATGGATGATAGAGATGTGGTTGAGACTACCGCTGAGGAGGAGGTTGGGTCTAGAGAGAGACACGGTTAAGGTTGAGGTTGACCCGAGGGTCGGGCCAGTCATCGAGGATGATGCGCGTGAGTCTGTTAGAGAGGATATTCTTGATCATGTCATAGCGGATGGAGTTGTAGAGGTTACCTATGAGACATTGGGAGACTTGGTACAAAGATTTCATGATCATGCTGTGGAGATACCAGTTCACCAGATTCATGTTATAGAGTGTGTTCAGATATTTCAGGGGCATGGGATTGTTGGAGTTGACTTGGAGGTCACTACCATGACAAAGAGGATTAGCGTATTAGAGCGGGATAACACGAGGCTTAGAGGCATGTTGGATGTTGAGAGTTAGAGAGTTGACCGACTTTAACATGGTTTGTCGCGTGACTAGAGAAAGTTGAGTCAGATACGCCATTTTCGATTTTACGATCGCGTGAGAGTTGGTAGACTTGAGGCTTATGCTAGGAGGCATTTGGGATATTCCTCCTAGATTTTTGTTCCACCATGGTTAGAGTATCAATTAGTAGTTTTGGAGTAGTAGTAGCATTGGCGATTTGTAGAATCCTACCTTAGAAACCGTGATGTAATTGGCTATATTCGATGATATAAAATCTATCTTCATATTTTCTATGTTATGATGTTATTTATCTAATGCCGTTTTCCTTATCCTATTATTTTCTTGATCATGGCTTTGTCGTGCATTTATGTTAACCCAATGTTTAAGGTAATTTAACCCTACCCAAGATCTCACAGTGGCATTTAGTTTTGTGATACAAAAGGATGCCGACTGCGACACGTACCAGAATGACCCAAGATGCAATCAACGAGCTGATCGCCAAACGCGTGGATGAAGCTCTGAAAGCGTATGACGCTGCCAGGAACCCAAAACCAAAGAAGAAATTAAGAACGAGCAACAAGACGATCATGTCGAAGGAGATGTTAATAATGGGAACGGTAACAGGAATGGGAATAGAAACCCCAATGTGAACACCGAAGGTGTTGTACCTGTTGCACGAGAGTGTACCTACCAAGATTTTATGAAATGTCAACCACTCTACTTCAAGGGAACTGAAGGAGTTGTTGGGTTGATAAGGTGGTTTGAGAAAATGGAAACGGTATTCTATATTAGTAATTGCCCAGAGAAGTACCAAGTTAAGTATGCTACTTGCACCCTGTTAAACAGTGCACTAACTTGGTGGAACTCACATAAGAGGACTATTGGAACTGATGTTGCATTTGCCATGTCATGGAGAGAGCTTATGAAACTAATGACTGAGGTGTACTGCCCAAGAAATGAAATTCAAAAGATAGAGTCTGAGCTGTGGAACGTAACCGTGAAGAGCAACGATTTGGCTGCTTACACTCAAAGATTCCAGGAACTTACCATGATGTGCACCAAAATAGTCCCCGAAGATGAGGATCGGGTTGAGAAATTCATTGGAGGTCTCCCCGA
>BQNB010173011.1:3082-13405 GCA_026074375.1 Tanacetum coccineum
AGAATTTTATTAATACTTGAAACGGATTACAAACTTGATTAAAAGATTGATTACAAATGCTTGAAAGAAATTACTATTTAACTAAAAAAAACTTCATAAACTAATTTTTTTGAAAGAAAAATTACAGGAAAAAAAGATCCTCTCTTGTGTGTATGAGATGGGCTATTTATAGCCTGTTGCTGAAGCTTCTAGGTCTAAATTCAGTTACACGCTCTTCTCAATCTTGTCCGTACATTCCTTCAATCATTGGATCATCACTTAGGGCCGTTGGATCAAATTATAGCTCACACGGATTGCCAGCGTGGCAATCCGTGATGTGACACCTTGTGCTTGTTTTAGGCAGGCTTTAGTGTAAAATCTTGCATCTTTGTGTGTTTCTTCACAATCCACGTGTGATTCCCTTTGTGGGTATTGGCCAATGAGAAAACTTGATGATGTTTTACCCTGTCATAGTGATCCTTAACACATGAATTACCCTGCCACATACTTAATTAGCATTTGCCCTTTGTTTTGAGCTTGGTAAAACTTGAAGAAGATGGTGAATAGTAAAAAACTACTTTTCCCGCTTAAAAACTTGTATAAGGGAATGTTTGACTTCGTTGACCCGGGGTTTATACTTTTTTGACTTTGGGCTTATAAAGGGATTGGGCCGTGGGTGTTTGTTTTGGGCTTTGGAAATGTTAACAGGTATGGTTTTTATTTGTTATAAGGGATAACGCCCGTTATCTTTTTATTAATAAAAAGATAACGGGGTTAGGTTTTAGGGTTAATTTTGCAATTTGGTGATTTTTAAGGGACTGCTTTTGGGATTTTGGGTTTTGTCTTGTTGTGACTATGACCAAGGGTTGACTGAGGTTGACTACTTTTGACTTTAGAAAGCTTTCTCCAGGCTCTTTTCGTGCTCTTCCGTTCCCGTGTTCGTGTTTGCCCGGTTTTAACCATTTTCTTGATATTTTTGAAATATCCACACCTACACAATCACAAAGACAAAACAAGCAATATTCAAGCATTTAAAGTATAGTTTTGTCTTTTTAGGGTCTATTTTGATATAAAATGGATATGTGTTTTCACACATATCAGTGGCCTTTTGTAATATTTAGTCACACAAAGCATGTTTGTTTTGGGTATTTAGTCACATATAACTAAGCATAAAGTAGCCAAAAGTGTTAATAAGTGTAACCATATGGTGTTTAAAGTGAAGAAATGTGTATTTTGTGTAACTATTGATCATCCAATGGCCACATGAATTTTATGTTTGTATGGCCTTTTGTAATATTTAGTCACACTAAAAACGTGACAACACTTAAAACTCATATTTATCCACGCTCGCTTAGCTCTAGAGAACGACCTCGTATTACCCAAGCTGCCACACACATGACTAGTTCTTGGCCCGTAGTGTGTTGTAGACCATAGGTGAATCGAGTTTTAAAAATCTAAAACTTGTCAAATAATTTCTTAAAAGAAAATACGCATCAAGTTTTTGGCGGCGCTGTCGGGGGGTAGAGCTAAATAAGTACTTTTCACAAACATCTTCAGATTTTTGTTTTTATTTCAGTTTCTTTTTATTTCCGTTTTCCTTTTGTGAGCATATTCTACTTATTTTTTGTGTTGGTTTTCAGGAAAAGAAATGGGTGATATAGTTATCAACACGCTCACCATTGAACAATACCTGGCTTTGACTCGAAGGGACAGACCAGGCGTGGTTATACCCGAACTTGGGAATGACGTCGACTTTGAGATCAAAAGCCAGTTTATGAGTGAACTAAGATGTAACCTTTTCGCAGGTACCGATGATGAAGATACCCACTAACATATGCAGAGAGTATTAAAAATCACGGATCTTTTCCATATTCCTGGCGTCACTCGTGACGCAGTAATGCTTAGAGTGTTTCCTATGACACTCATAGGGGCAGCTAGGAGATGTCTAAACATGCTTCATGCAGGGTCAATCAGTACATGGGATCTTCTAGAGGAAGCATTTATTAGGAAATATTGTCCACCTTTAAAACCGCAAAGAAATTAGAAGAGATTCGAAATTTCAAACAAGGGGTGGACGAGACACTATACCAAGCTTGGGAGAGGTACGATGATCTACAATTTAAATGTCCGCAGCACGATATGAATAATCATCAGAAGGTTCAGATTTTCTACAAAGGTTTAGGCATCCCTTCTCGAAAAATGGTCGACGGCTGATACCTATGATGCCACCTTCTCAAGCCCTTAAATCAATACAAATCATGGCCGACCATTCGCAAAAATGGTAAAATGAAGCAACCACTTGGCAAGGGAGCAGTGATAACCCAAATGACATTGCTCTTATCGCCAAAAGAGTTAATAACTTAGGATGTTGATGACATCAAATAACGTCTATTTTATAGCATTATTTATCCCATGTAATTAACCCATTTTGTATAATTATTGCAAAAAGAGTGTCCTCTCAATGAAGATGGCAAGGTAGTTGAATAGGTTAAGTATATAGATACTGGAGAGACCATAAAACACATTTAATAGAAGATCAAATAAGAAGCAAGCCCTTTGATGAATGGATTTAAAAATTCAGAGGAGATACGGACTTAAACTTAAGGATGCTTGACGCTGCAACAAAGAACCTGCATCTAAAAGCTGAGCAATTAACCCAGGCAATCCTGACAAATAATATGGTTGACAAAGCAAAAAACAAAAATGAGAAAGGATACATAATTCAAGAAGGAGTTGGTTCCTTTTGATTTACCTAATGTCAACACCGTAGTTGAGCCAAACTGAACTCGACCTATCCCCATTCCGAGGACAGTTGAAGAACAAGAGAAGAAGCACAAGCTTCAGAATGCTTGAATGCTTAAAGAAGTTAAAGATCAATTGATCTCTTATCCGTGCTGTCAAGAGAATGACTATATACCTTAAGTACATAAAAACATGTTTTCTAGTAAGAAACCAATTGAGGAAGATGACGTAGTAAGGCTCAATGATAGATGCTCGACAGCTTTACAAAATCAGCCACCTCCAAAGGAAAATGATCTAGGGCGATTTACTCTTCTTTGTTTTATTGGTAGCTTAAATGTTAGGAGTGCTTTGGCTGATCTAGGAGCTAGTATTAATGTTATGCCATTTTCCATGTTTAAAAGATTACAAATATGAAATATTCAACCAACTAGTATGATGGTAGAAATGGCCGATATGACTATGAAAGCTCCTAGGGGAATCATAGAAAACATACTAGTGTAAATCGAGAAGTTTATATTTCTAGTAGACTTTGTTATAATGGATATGCTAGAAGACCCTAATGTACCTTTGATTTTAGGAAGACCTCTTCTAGCAACCGCTCACACACATATAGACATTTTTAACAAACAAATTTCACTTGGGGTAGGAGAACAGAGAATTTTGTTTAAAATAAATCAACTTGTGGATGACCCTTACATAACTCACGAATTTGTTTGTATGATTGAGTTTTCTAAGGAAACTCATGAAGAAGAGCTCGAGCTGCTTCTAGCCAGTAACCCACAATCATCTTTTATGAAGATGAAGGCGCAATCATGTATTGTAAATACAAATAAAGAATCCGATCCCTTCATTCAACAATTGAATCCCTTACCAAGAATAAGCCAAACATCAAATTCTTCAACCAAAATAGGTAAGAAAAAGGGGGAAATTACATATCCTCTAAGGTATGATTCTAACTTATCATTTTCCTACCCAGAAGCAAATTTACACACTTCTAATGTCTATTGTTTCTTTCACCCACACTTTATTTTAAGTGAGGGGATAGACGCCCCTATTCTTGGTAAATAAGGGGTGGAGTCAAGCTTGTGACTCAAACAAAAACAAGCACTTTGTAGGAGGCACCCCATGCCTATCTTTTATCCTTGTATTTTATTTAATTTTATGCATTTAGTTGGTTTTGTATGTTTCTTACTTAGTTTTGCAAGATAACACTGCAAGAAGATGGAATTTGAGATCGCATTGACTCGTAATTATGTTGGTTTCTTTTGATTAACACATTGCATCTGATTTATCTAAAAGATATCCTAACATTATGTTTTAAGAAAATATATTTGTTGATACAAATCTATTATGTTTATGATGGTACTTTATTGTGTATGGTCAGCCGTGAGATTTTTAACAAATGGCAAGCTGAAAGATGGTGGTCCGAAAACTGTGAGAAGATTATGGAGGTGTACAACGTTCAACGCTTTAATCAGCAAGGTGTACCTCTACTGTCAACATCAAGATCTGAAGACGCGGTTAGTTTTCATACAATCATACCCCAATTGCATCATATGATAGTAAAGGGGGAGAGTCGAGCTAAGTAATGCCATAATAGTTGAGATGGATCATTTACAATATGGGTGAAAATGGGTCAGACCAGTTTCTAGATGGGTTGGGTTTGTTAATGGGTTGACACATGCCATTGTTAGACTTGCCAAGATGGGATGGTTGGGCTGGATGACATATTATTTTTAGCATTTGTGAAAATAGGTTGGGTCAGGTATGATTGTAAATGGGACGAACGATAAGCGCCAGGTAGACTGCCAAACATTTTTTCTCCATTTTCTTATAGTTTCAAAAAATATCTATGTATTTACATATGATTTCGATTTACGAACTCTATATTTAGACGACCTAAAATTGACTTAAAACAACTTTATATGTTGAATTAAATAGGAAATGTTTAACCAAGAGGGTCTTCAATGGCCATGTCTAGCATATCGATAACATGCAGTTTTTTCTCAAGGTTAAGGACAGGTTCGTATAAATATGGTCACTTCTGATGATACCACTCTCATCTAAATTGGTCAGTTCCTCATAATAATGTACTAATTTACAAAGCATGTGTCAGTATCTCACACAGTAATTTACTAATGAGTGGTTGGTTGGCAACATTATAAAACGTTAGATCTTCATATCAAAATGCCAACATTTAGAGTTCCCTCATTGACAAGTACACTCTGGATTACCTTTTTAAAACTAAAATAAAGTATAACTATTCAATTCTGATTGGTTATTGTATTTTTGCCTTCTGTAAGGTTTTTGGTTTGATTGTTGAATAACGGGTCAAAACACATCGGATTAAAGTGCCACACAGTGTGTTGCATATATTGGTAAAATATGAATAGTATACTGCATTGATGTGCTAAATGTGACTGCAAAAAAGCGAATATCACATTGTGTGGCACTTCAATCCGGCATGTTTTGACCCATTATCCAGTCCTCCCACATTTCCAACTCTGACATCATGCAAATTTGATCACTTTCATCCAAAACGATCCACCCTTTGGGTTTTTAAGATAGGACAATGACTCATAATCAACCCCAAAGTAAAATGAGCCGGGGGAGTCAAGGTGTTGTAGCAGATATAGATGTACTGATGTAGCCCTAATAGAAATATACTTTTTAGCTATGCATTTTGTATAATTTCAGCCTATGTCAAAGAACTTTTACACAGTTTTGCAATGAAATTATGGAAGATTAGCTTTTGCCTAACCGATACCATGCATGGTATTCAAGGAACGCTTAATGGGAGATGAAACCGATGATGGCATTTCATTTCCTTCGAGCTATGAAGGCGATGCACGAAGGTACCTGCTGCAATGTTGTCTTCAGTTTATTTATATAGGGAGTTTAGTTAGTATGTAAACCTTTGTAGTTAATTAGAGTGTTTTATCAATATAGTTATATATGACATAAATGTTACATTAATGAAATTTTCCATTATTTATTAACCAACGACTCAAAACGTTCCCTTGCTATTATGTAGTTAATTTTTGTTTTACTCTTTTACCTTATAATAACTTACTTGTATTGTGAATTGTAGCAAATGGTTTGTGTTTGACTAACTCTTTGGTTCCTCTATGCTTCATGAATTTGTTCAAATGTTCCTTTTTGGCACATGGTTGAAGATCTATTTGATTTGATTCAAGGGTTTCTTCTTGGTACTTAATCATGTAATTCCTTTACTGTGTGATGCATTAGGTAAGGTTTTATGTGTTTTGATCTCTACTCACATTGATCCCAACTCATGCTTGGTTTCCAACAAGTATTGTATCAGCCGCCCAACTTGATTTGATGTATTGGCTATGAATGATTTCACATTTTGGTGCATTTCATTGTGCCATTTACACCAATATGAATTCTTTTAGATGGATAAACGGGGATTGATACTTTAAACAATTTATGCAAAATATGAATATAATTTTATTGTTATAATACCCATCATATATTTTAATACCCATAATGCCCCCTGAATTAAATGTTATTTTTATGTTGCTCTTAGATCGTTAAACCTTTTTCCAAAGTGATATACTCTCAAATTTGCATATCGTAAAAGTTTAAATATCTTTTATAGCATTTCAGTCATTTATATGTATCGTAAGTTAGCATTAATATTTTCTATTTACGGGGCTAACATATAATTTATTTACGTAATACCACAAATCTATCTCTTTTAAAAACACTATCAACGGTTTCTTAAGGCCCCGTGAATTTCACGGGTCAATAAACTAGTTCTTGGTAAATAAGGGGTGGAGTCAAGCTTATGACTCAAACAAAAACAAGCACTTCGTGGGAGGCACCCCATGCCTATCTTTTATCCTTGTATTTTATTTAATTTTATGCATTTATTTGGTTTTGTATGTTTCATACTTAGTTTTGCAAGATAACACTGCAAGAAGATGGAATTCAAGATCGCCTCGACTCGTAATTATGTGGTAAAAATGTTGTTGTATGCAGCAATTATGGCGTAACCATCGTAGTTACGCCATAACTATTGTTGATGCGGTGTAACCCTCTCATTGGTTATGCCGTAACTAGATCTAATCAATTTTTAAAATTTAATCAACCACATAATTACGGCGTAACTCATCCCATGGGTTACGCCGTTTCCTGCAAACCCTATTTATGTTTGAAATTTTTACAAAACCGTGTATAACTGGTAGATGAACTTTGTGGGTATGTTCTTTAGAAACCCTCACGAGACTTTACTCATCCACTTGGGCCACCAAGTAGTTTAAAAGGCTTGTTGCATACGCTAAATGCAACCGTGATTCTTATGAAAGTAAGTTAGTTTTATTTTGTTTCATGTACTATTTTGTATATTTTGTGCTATAGTGCTTTTAATCCGGGGTTTATGCATTGGTATTATCTTTCTTGCAAGCTATAACAGTAACGCACATGGAGTGGTGCTAAGATGCTAATCAAGCTGCGAGGAAGCATTCCAAACCAGATTAGTTGGATTCTATACAGGCTGATGATCGGTTGTTTGTAAGTTGTGGATGTTGCTCGAGGAAGCAGACTCGGAGCATGGCTTTGAACATGCTATCTCTTCATCTTGCCGAGCAAATCCAAGGGAGTTTTCTGTTCCATTTCTAACCCTTCCTATTTTAATTTTATATGCTTAAGTTTGACTCAAGTGGGGGGAATGGATTAGAAGTAAACACCCATTTGACTATACTTGCCTTTATTTTTCTAGTTTTTATTGAAAAATATTTCATTAATAAAATTTTAACATGTTTTTCATTACTTAACTAGTTAAGACTTTACTGAGCACACCTACCCTTTATATTCCTTCGTGTGAGGATAAGCCTTTCCGTTTTTCCCTTATACATAAATTCAATAAAAATGAGTGTGCCGGTGGTTGTGGTATACTTTAGAACTTGACCTGGTATATCTTTTTGAGACCACCAAAATGAGCATTACACTTAGTGTAATCGGTGTAGCTGTGATAAAAGGCAAATTTTAGGATTAACCCAAAATAGCCTATATATGTTTTGTGTATATTGACTTTTCACTTTTCAACCTAAGATGGTCCATTGGATTATGGTTTATGTTTCTGGTGCCTCCTACTCCATTTGTGTTAATGGTAACTTACATGGTTTTTTTAAGGGTAAGCGTGGTTCACGGCAGGGTGACCCCTTGATCTCCATATCTTTTTACTTTAGTTATGGAAGTTCTCACCTTAATATTGCAGCGAAGGGTTCGTGATTCGAATGAGTTTCAATACCATCATCTTTGTGAACAACAAAGAATTATTAACTTGTGCTTTGCAGATGACTTCTTCCTATTTGCTCGTGGTCATCCTACCTCGGTCTCGGTTATTATGGATGCTTTAGATGAATTTAAACAGGTTTCAGGGCTGGTTCCTAGTATTCCTAAGAGCACTGCTTTTTTCTGTAATGTCCCTAATGCTATTAAAGCATCCATTCTTAACTCTATGCAATTGCGGAAGGTACTTTGTCGGTAAGGTATTTAGGTGTTCCTCTTATTTCTTTTAGACTTTTATACCGTGACTATAAAATCCTTGTTGAGAAGCTCGAAAGTAGGGTCAATGATTGGAGAAATAAGTTTTTATCCTTTGCTGGTCGTCTCCAATTGATTCGGTCAGTTTTGTCTTTAATGCATATATATTAGGCTTCTGTTTTTATCCTTCCTACTCGTATTGTGCATGACCTTGAACAACTTATGCGGGGTTTCCTTTGGTGCCAAGGGGAAATAAAGAAAGCGATGGCTAAAGTTGCCTGGGATTCTGTTTGCTTGCCTAAGCTTAAAGGTGGCCTTGGTATTCGTAGAATTGATGAATTTAATGTTGCCCTTATGGCCACCCATATTTGGTGTATTTTGACCCATAAGGAGTCTTTATGGGTTAAATGGATGCACACGTACAAACTTAAGGGTCGTAGTTTTTGGGATGTTCCTTGTAGAGGTGATGTTAGCTGGGGATGGTGAAAGCTTCTTCAAATTAGAAATTCGATTTGACCGTTTATTTGGCATAAGATTAACAATGGTAAATCTACTTCTGTATGGTTCGATAGATGGGATGATGTATGTCCGCTTAAAGATATGATCTCTAATAGAGATATTTCCAGATCAGGTTTTTCTTTTAATGACCGGTTAGTAATATCAGCAACCCTTCTACCACAGCATCAAGGGGCGAACCAAGCTTCCATAGGCCGATGAAATCTATCTGAAGTCCAAGGGAGAAATCACTTTACTCACTTTTGTATTTAATCATTCATAAACAAATTCTGTAAGAATTATGAGCTTTCGTTCAATGAATCCCTCCATTATTTCTTACTGCTTTGTTACCATGAGTGGCTAAGCACTTCTAGTGCTGGCCTAGTTATGTAATTACTAATGTATTGATTAATGTTTCATGTTTAATTATCATTTTATTAGATATCCTTATAGCTTGTCATAGATCCCTGCATTTTGGCAATATTGAAAGTTATTTTGGATCCGGTTAGTCCTTATTAGGTAAACCGCTGAACTTAGGATTACAAAGGTATTAGGATAAGTTGGAATCTATCCTAGTGTAGGAATCGATCAGATCACCGCCTTATTTACCCTAAATACTTAAAGAAGCGCAAGAACTCTTTCAGGGAGGGTTAATAATCTATTTAGGTTATAGACAAGTCTTTTGGATTGTTGGTAATTAATAGCTACAACAAGGATACCTTAACATCGAGACTTTCAAGCAATTGGGATCCATGGAAGTATAGGACAGACCTCGAACGCCAATTCGGATATGTCAATATTAGAACACTAATAAAACGATACTTAGACTTTGCACTAGGAAACATGTCATATACAGTAGTAATGAAGTAACTAGGTTAGCACGCTTTTCTCCCTATAGTCTTCTTTTCAATTTACTTTTTTGCATTTACTTCCTATCTTAATTCTCAAAATTATTCAAAACCCTTTTCAAACCTGTAACATTTCAAATTATAAATAATCAACACTTACCTCTTCGACGACCTCTGATTTTACCAAGTCCTACATTTACACACGATCGGGTATCCTCTGCCCGTATAGTGCGTGGTAGACATCGGAGAACGCGTTTTTCCATAAATTTAAAACTTGTTTAAATTATTTCTTTAATACAAAATATGCATCAAGTCTTTGGACCGTCGCGCCGTAGTATGGCGCCCGCTCGCGGGGCGGAGCTAAAAATTAGCTATATTTTGAATTCTTGTATTGTTTATTCAAATTCTTGTACTAATTTTCATTCTAAGCAGACATGAGTGAAGTGATCACTATCAACGAATATCTAACAGATGTCAGGGACGACGGTGGACCTGGAATTGTTAAACTCGCCTTTGAAGAAAATATATAATTTGAATTTTAGGGACAATGCATTGAAGAATTAGAAGGGAACATGTTTTTTGGAAAAGAAAACGAAGACCCTCATGAACATATTGCTAACATCACCGAAATCATCGATCTATTCCATTCCCCGGATGTATCTAGGGAGCAGGTCATGTTAATAGCCTTTCCTTTTACCTTGAAAGGAAAAGCTAAACGATGGATAATACGATTACCCACCGACACAAG
>BQNB010173013.1:0-13405 GCA_026074375.1 Tanacetum coccineum
AAAAAAACTAATGTTACAATTATTATTATTATTATTATTATTATTATTATTTATTTATTATAAATCACTTTATTAGAAATTTAAGGGATTTATAAAAAATTATTGGGAAGCCGAGATATTATCTAGGCCCCCACTCCTTGATGTGTGTGTTTATCGCCTTTGACACAAACCATGATGGCTGATTGATGCGGCACAACGTAAACGTGTGAAGGGGAAACAAAATCAGTCATCCTGGTTTGTGTCAAAGGCGGAAGCCCCAGTCAGATAAACACACACATCAAGGAGTGGCGGCCTAGATGATATCTCGGCTTCCTAATAATTTTTTGTAAAATAAAATAAGTAAATTACAAATAAAGTGATTTATAATAATAATAATAATAATAATAATAATAATAATGAAGTGATGTTTATAAAAAAATAAAAATAATAATAATAATTGTAACATTAGTTTTTTTTAAATTACAAAAACCATCCATGTGGTTTAAACATATGGAGGGCAATTATGTCATTTAAAACACACAAGAATGATTTTTGTCGAACGTTTCATCACTCGGGGATGCTTAGTGCCAATAGTATCGATTAGGGATGATTAGTGCCAAAAAGTACAAACCACAGGGATGATTTTTGCAGTTTACTCTAAAATTAATGATTGAGATCAAAATAGATAAATAATGAATGACAAATGTCAAATTTTATGCGACGTAAGGAGATAAGTAAGAGAGAAATATAAAAACGGTCATCATAAAAAATAGAGTAAATTACATGATTTGTTTATGTGGTTTAGGCGAAATCACTATTATCGTCCCTCGACTTTCAATTTTGCATTTTGAATTCTTATAATAAGTTTCATAATATCATTCGTCCTTATCACTAACTAACATGGTTCGTCCCTATGGTCTAGACGAAATCACTACACTCATCCCTCAACTTTTAGTGATAAGGACGAATGATGTTATCAAAGTTCATGATTCAAAATGCAAAAAAGTGTTTGTGATAAATGCTCTCAACTTTTCTCATTTCTTCAAATGTTCCAGGGCGACCAAGACGACCGAGGCGATTTGGGCGACTTTACCATAGTAAGTATGTTTTTTACTACCTTGGGGCGACCCCGTATTAATACTCGAGGTGACTTGGGCGACTTCACCATATTTTTGACACGTGTCCCTCCAAAGTACACTATGTGTAAGTGTACTTTAGTAGGTATATTTTTTACTACCTTGGGCGACCTTGTATTAATACTCGAGGCAACTTCCGTATTGTCTTTTTGTGACCAAAAGTCAAACATACTACCCTTGACGACCTACGTATTTTGTACACTACCTTGGGCGACCAGTAGGTAAAAAGTATATTTTTTAATATTTTTTTTCTGAAAGTACAACTTCAATATTTGTGCCTTTCCCTTTTCAAACTAAACAACCCAAAAAAATTTCACTGATTATCTACCAAAAAACATCATAAAATAACAAAAAAAACACCTGATCATCTACCCCATAATATCAAAATAATACCAGATTCAAAAATCCCACTGATCATCACCTCTAAAACATCATTGAACAAAAAAACTAACTCATCATCCCAAATCAAACATACACACTCTGATAAACCCAACTGATCATCCCCAAATTCATCAAACCCTAATATCACCAAACCTAGTTCCTCATGGAGAATGTAAATGAAGTTTTTGATGCCAAGGTCACCATTCGAGGAACGTTACATACTCTCACATTGATTAAGCAGTTATTTTTTGAGCGTGGGAATGAAAGACGAGGTACGATATTTAGATCCACTCAGTTTGGCAAATGGTTGGATTTTCCACCAGATTCAAATGATAACCTTCTTCTAAACTATACTTTCCAGCATTAGGTAAAGCAATAACACATTAGTGATGATTGCCCTCCTATTACCTACAAAATAGGTAATAATAGTTTTAATTTTGGTAGGCAATAATTTTGCTTGATAACTGGTTTTCTGTTTAGGAAACTTCCCAAGGAAGAAAGTTTTAAAGGTCTACAAAGTAGTCTTTTTTTGTGACCGAGTATTCCCTGATAAAATAGCAGACCGGTTAAAGAAAGTTAAGGGGATAGAACTTTTGGCGGTAACTAGAAGCCCTGAAATTTGGTCTGCGTTGTTTGATGAAGATGGTGTTAGGGTTTGTTTATTACTAGTAGAAACTATAGTATTCATGGGTCGGGAGGCTAGGTATTACATTCCTGATAATCTTTTGGAATTAGTAGATGATTTGCCTGCTTGGGATGCATACCCATGGGGTGAGTATTTTTGGAGAGCTTTCTACAACAGGTCGGTCAATGTTATAACTAGGCATAAGGAGATCGTCATGAAGAAGCATAAAAAAAGTGTTGGTCTAAAGAGGAATGAGACCTATAATGTTTATGGTTTTGTTTGGTCTTTGAAGGTAAGTTTATTTTTATAATTACTTGACTTATTGTTATAGTGTGATTATATGCTTATATGCTTTGTAAATAACTGTGTGTTTAAGTGCTTATATGGTTTGTCTATGAATCATTTGTGCCTTTGATTTAATGCTTAGATAGCTTGTTAAAGAACTACTTATGTGAACTGGTCTTAATGGTCATAGAGTACCTAGTTGGAGCCTTTTGATTATTGAGAACTCGAATTTTTATGTGATTGACTTATTGTATGCTTTGATGTTTGATCGCTACTCTTTTATATGAACTGAGATTTCTCATCCAGGATTTCCCCTATTGGTTTTCAACTTTGATGCATTTATTTGTAACACGGACTTTTTATCCGGTCTTAAGGCTCACACAATCATATTATATGATGTATGTGGCTCACTAGGTACCAAGCTCGAAAACCTATTGGGATCCTTTTGATTCTCCAATTGGGGAAGACTATTTCCTTGTAATGAGGATTGAGAACTCGGAGGTTTATGTCGTTGTATGCTTTGAAGTGACTATTTGGTTATATGCAATTTTATGGTTTTTGTCAACTTATTTTATGCGTGTATCCCACTACGACCTATTTTAATGAATCATTAGTGCCTTTGATTTTCTCTACCTGCCTATTGATTTCAAGTAATTGTTGTATTAGAGAAATTGCTTTTTTCATATTAAACCATGTTTTTACATTTACAAACATAATTACGATCACACAAGCTCCACTAAAACCCCTCACATAGTAGGGGAGTGTTCCCTATTATTATGGGCGTTGTTAGTTTACTTTTAGTGTTCATAAGTATTTCTGTGTAAAGCTAAAAAGATGGTTCGCTATGGAAAATGTAATTTTTCTCATATGATATGTACTTGAAATCTATTGGCAGGTAGAGAAAATCAAAGGCACAATGTTTTATTAAATTATATTATTTCAAATTATGTGTATTTTATTATAATTTTATGTTATTGCAGATATATATATTTAAGATGTACAGAAACAGCAAATATTTGTGGAACAAAGACCCGTTAGTTATCCCACGTGGTCTATCTTGGTCAAAGGTAGGTAAATTTGAGAAAGAGGATTATGGTAGTTTATTTGTTGAATGGTCAAATCCTATTTTCTCTATGGCTCCAACAACTAGTGAGTTGGTGCAACCATGGTTCATTCGTAGTGTAGATTATTTTCGTAGCTCATTGGTAGACGGACAACATAATCTTTGTATTACCGCTTCACCTCTAGTTGTACAACAAGTTGTTGCTGATGTCGTTGAACATGAACCACAAGTGGTTGCTGATGTTGTTGAACATGAACCACAGTTACTTGAACAAGCTGAACCGGTTGTTGAAGATCATGTTGCACAAGTTGCACACGGTGCATCCGTTCTTGAAGATCAAGTTTCACCACACATAAACAATGATTCTGATGTTGCTCTTGAAGAACAACCTGAATCATTTCCATTGTTTACAAGAGAGGAGATTCTTGCTGAACATCATGCTATTAAGACAAGTGTTCAGTTGATCAAAAGTGTAGGAGATGGTGATCCATCGTTTGTTGTCAAAGAGCTTGTTGTTGTTAAGAAAAGGATTTTTGCTATTGAGAAAATTTTAAACTTTCTGAATGACGACATGTCAGAAGATTCTGAGGCCAAGCAATTTGTTCACAAAGAGCTTGAATCTGCTGATGCAAAGGTTAGATGTCTTTATCCAAATAAAATTACTATGCCACTTTAATTGAATTGTTAATCTTTAACCTAAGTTAATATATATTTATTGCATTACAGCCCTAAATTGCAATTTCTAAAGTTTTTAATGGTGAAGTATCATGCGACAAATTCGTTCATAGTCTTTATGACGGTGAATCTTCAAAGTTGTATTATACCGACCCTAATGAGTATCCCTCGTTATCCATGATACAACTACTCCAAGTAGCAATACCTGACCAACTGTAACCCTTGCGGATTATCTAGTTTCATAATGTGCAATTTTAGTCCTTTGACTTTTTGACTTTTACTATTTTCGTCAGAACAGTTATCGTGTTGACGGTAGTCAATTTACATTTTCATTGGTCAATAAATCTTTTATTTCATATATTAAACCTTTTTAGAGGTTTACAATCTTATTTGATCACTATCCGGGAGGTTGTCCCGCAAACGGCTTAAAATGTCAAACAACGCGTTTCGGCACGTCCAAAATTGCCAATACAAAATCTAAGGCAATTTAACTATAAAACATGTCATGTGAATATTCTAAATTCATGTAAAAATGATTTTAAACCTAATAAAAATACTAAGAAACTCCGGGTCACATTTTAAAATCACGAACAATGAGTATTAAGGAAACCCGACACAAAACAAAGCAACCCGAGACCCTCTTGGATTCCATAACCGGTCAAACCCTCTAGGAGACAAGAGGGCTAAATTTTAGGGCCTTGGTCTCCTAAGGTTCATGCATAACTAGATATTTTTACACACAATTCCTCATTTCAAACACACACACAACAAAAACTATTTTTTTCTCTCATCCTCTCTCTTGGTTCGTCCAAAAATAAACACACACACAAATCCATAAATTTTCCAACTTTGATAAAAAAACATGAAGGTTTAAGCGTATTGGGTTGATTCTAAAAGGTTTAGGTAAAGGAAAAACAACGTTTGGGTTGTTTGGTTTCGTGTCGATCTCGTCTTTAAAACCCTCTTTTGCAAGTCTTCAAATTTCAATTTAACTTGTACTTTTATATAGCCAATGATGCATAGATGTTAGTTGTATGACCCATTTTCTAAAAATCAAACACAAAAAACGTACGAAACCCCATATAGGGTGCGTTTGGGTTCGAACACAAGGAAAAAGGGAAACGATGGTTGGTCATCTTAATATAGTAGTTGCGTTGGTGAAGAGACTTTATTTGCTTATTATAGATTATAGCTTATTTGGTTTATTGATAAGCTTAGGTGAGCATATTTTGGGCTTATATGGTTCGAAAACCATAAGGATAAAAAAAGAAGTGTTTTTGGTTATTTACTTCTTTTGTCATATTTTTATAGCTTATTTTGATATCTAAAAGTACTACGTAGCTTATTAAGAAGCTAAACATACTTGTTTTGAGCTTATGAGGCTCACGGCCCAATAAGCCACGGCTTATTGTGGACCTTGTTGTGGTCTGGCTTATTTTCATGGCTTTTGGTTAGAGCTTATTTTGATATTCAAGGACTCGCGTAGCTTAACGGCTTAAAAATAAGCTCCGGATAGCTTATTTTGGGCTTAAGGGCCACAACCCAATAAGCTAAGCCAAACCATGGCTTGGTCTTGGTTCGTGATCCTTGGCTTGTGTTGTGACTTATTCATCTAACTTATATTTGTTAATGGGCTTTAGTATTGGGCCTAAATCAGGCTTTATAACTAGTAATGACATATTGGACTACTATAGGGCCTTAAGGCCCAATATGTGAAAAACTAGTTATTTACATATTTAAAACGAACATTTGAAAGTAAAACATACTTATATATATATTTGATAGCCTTTGGGTAATGTGTTTTTAATAATTGTCGCGAAATGTGAATTTTGGTCGTTTTGTCGAGATTGTATTGTTTTAGAGAAAAGTTTGGAAAATGAGGTTTAAAACCTTGGAAAACGTTTTATAAACAAACGGGTCATGCCGAAATTTTATAAAAATATTATACTTAGAATATTTTACGAAATTTCTACTTTCTTAAAAACCCGACAAAAAGACAAAATAATAAAATATTATTATTTTAATAAATCTACTAAAAGACGAAAAACATATCTTATAGTTTTATAAAATATAAAACTTCTATACATGGTTTAGAGTAATAAAAATGCGTCTTTACATATAATCTATACAATTTAAACTAGAAAACTCAAGGTTACCGGATGAATTGAGTATACTTATAAATATCAATTTTCTAAGCATTGTTATTTTACTTATCTATTTTCTTAAATAGTATAAGTGTATAGTATCAAACGTACATACTTATTATATCTCCTTCGAGTCTAAATCACCAACCGCTACGCAACCAATATGACTAAAACCAGTAATACGAAAAAAATTTCAAAACTCCTATGCATCAAATTCAAATATCCATTTCAAACATAATTCTAAATCAGTCAAATTGCTAGGTCGTGTCTGGAAGTCGTTGTACATCGTTGTTTGACTATCATATTATCTGCTACTTGTTATCTTGCTTAAGTTGAGTTCTCGTAGCCCTACTTTTTAGACACTTTTTCGTTGGGGGAAAATGATACTCAAATGCTTTTAAATGCTTTTCATCTGTACAAAACTTCTTTTTCTTTTGGACAATGCTATGTGCCTATGAATGCTATGTGAGTGACATGAGACTATTTGAAAACCATTTGATGCGGACAAATCATTTTGTGTCATGAAGTTCTATTGAAAACAACTAATTAAGGACAACGTTAGTGCCGACCTAGGTTCGCTTCGGTGTAAGGCATACGTTTCGAAGGACAATAGCGCGTGGAACACTAGATGGGATTAGTTGATTGGGGTTGAAAGCTATTAAATAATGTGATCTAAGTCAAATTCAAGTATACTATTGCATGCATACTGTTTTCATATTGCACGATTGTCTACTACTTAAATTCTGGCACAGCAACTGGGTTTACCTCTAAACCTATGAGCTCACCAACTTTATGTTGACCTTTTCGAGTATCATTTTTAGATGATGAAATTGCTCAGTAAGTTCAAGATAAAATGCCTTAGAGACTTAAGCTATCCCATGAGGGATCATTGTTGAAGGATTTGCATTCGAGACTTGTTTTCATGTTGATGATCGTAGATCATTCTAGACTTATCTTACCCCTATGTCGGGTGTTGGCTTGTAATGAATTTGAACTATGTGTTGCGTTCATCGACTATTTTGACACAAGTTTTCATACTTGTCGTCGGAGGACGTTGTGACACTTTCTGTTATGCATTTATATTTCTCTATATTGTATCATGTGTTATGACGATTACATCATCTGTCACGCCTCGTGTTTTCGCCATTGTCAGGGTGTGACACCAACCATCCACGCAAATGGTTGCCGATAATGCGATGGATTTTAGTTTACCGAATTTGAATGAATCGTTTACAGAATCCTAAGTCAATGTATGTAAATATATTGTTTCATCTTCTTGCGTTGCTTATTACATTTATTGTTTTCAGTTGCTTAATATACTTAATTCTTTTCAGGATAATGCTGGTTTTGACTTTGATAACACTGATAATCATTCCTTAGAGGATATGGTTAGGACCGAAAAGAAGAGATTGATAAGGATGAGTTAATGTCTGATATTGGTGAAGAAGGGGTGAATAAGTCTGATTTTGTTGAAGGATAAAAATTTAAGAATGAGAAAATAGAAGAAGACATTTTCATTGATGTTCATGTTGATCAAACCCCTGCAAAGCAAAAGTCTGAGGCACGCGTACTTCATTTTGTTAGTATTATCTTTCAAAAAATTTATCCAATGCATATACACCATTATGTAGTGTTAACTAAACCTGTTATAATCAAATTTCCTAACACATCTTATCTAGTTTTATGGTTTATTATTGAACATAATAGTTTACTTAATGGTCAGTTTGAACATGCACTTAGATAACAAACATTAAATATTAGATCGAACATGCACTAACATAAACAAAGTTAATATACAATACATGTTTAACATACTAGATTGAACAACTAAACCATCAAGCATTCTACCAAAACACCCCATACCAAAAACCAACTCTACCACCACAGAGCTACTTCCACAACCTACAACATCAACACCATCTACTGACTCACCATTACGGTAATAAACCATTTTTTATGACGTAAACGGTGGTACGACTCAATCACCATTGTCCTAAACCAGTCAAGCTTCTCCATATCTCCAAGTTGAATCTCTCTTAGATAAGCAACAACATGTAGAATATTTTGGCTATTCCCAGTTTGCTGTAGGACTTCAATCGCATCATCTCTTGGCCTCATCCTTTCGCTCAGTTCCATGTAATTCCTATGACAGTATTCACCCCAATGATGTTCCTCTATAGCTTCACGCTGAAAACTGCTGCCAAATGGACACCCACGGGAATAGGAGGCATATTTTGGATTGATTGTAAAGGTAGAAATGCTAAAAATGGTAAGAGATGAATGAAATGTAGTAAGTAATGTGGGTCTTAAATAGGCTGAGATGGAAGACATAGATATGAATGCACCCATAAATACAGAGGTTAATGGTCATTTCAAGGTACTATATGATCTTTTGTCTCAATAAAAAATAGAAGGCATTTTTGTAAGAAGCAACTTGCCTTAAAATTTTATAAAGTAATAATTTAACTTACTAACAAGTCTTAATAAGCAATCCTAAGTAAACATTATTAATACAGGAATTTTCCCAATAAGTAATACTAATAAGTTTACTTGATTTTTTTGTATTAGCTTATGACTACTAAGAATTTTTTTTTCCAGGAAATGGCACTGTATTCGACAGAGCTAAATGTGGTTAACGAAAATGAACCACCTTCATCTGACAAAGTTGTCAGGAAACTCCTAAGGAAGAGAAATAAAGTAAAGGCCCTAGTGGAACCATATACGGTGCTACCATCCACTACTGCACCAGTTAAAAAAAGAAAGTCAAAGAGATTAAAGAGTACAAACACACCTATTCCTTTCTAGGCCAATTTAGATCATGATTGGTCCTTTATCTCGTTGGAATAATGGGTAGATATATCATGCTTGTGACAAAATATTATTTTGTTTAACTTCACATATATGATGAAGTGTAATATTATACACTTTTTTCAGGGTCATTTAACCCCTATAATCATGCAAAAATGCTTAAAATATGTGCTTAATCATTTTTTTTGCATTTTTAGCACTTAGAAGACATTTGGAGGAAATACACGTGACATGGGCTCTATTTTAGAAGAAACGGGACAAGAGTACAACTTTACACAAAAGAAGGCTTGAAGAATTACTCACAGAAGGTGGAGACAACGTCAAGAATACTTGCGATGCCCTCTGGATTATCAAGCGACCGCGTCAGAGAATTTGTGACAGTGTCTGGACTGTAGCCGTCATAAAGAAGCCCTAAGAAGATTCATGGTGCGACGGCGTCAGGATTTATTGCGACGCTGTCGTGAATTCTTTTATTTTAAATACAAACTCGATTTAAGGGTTTTATATAGCATATTAGGAGTGGAGTTCGGTAAAGAACAATTTGTAGCTGACTTTGGAGTATTTTTGAGTTTCCTAACCCTTTTGTACCTTCCCTAATCGCCTGTTTCAATATAGTTAGGTTCCTTTGTCCTTTAATCTTTCAATATGTCTTATTGTTTGATTGGTTATTGTGCTTTGCTTTTCTTTAACATGCTAGGCTAGATCTCATTAGTGTTTGCTGATGATTGCATGTAAATTGGTATGTAGATCCTAATAATATTACTTCTTGATTGATGTGTGTGCATGTTTAGACTCTAGAACCCTAGTTACTTAAGTGTATCAAAGATCTAGAGTGGCATGATTGTGCAAAAAGATTCTATCGGTAATTATTCTTCATACTACCCCCCAATGTTGGATTCCCCCCATACCCATCTATTATAGATCCTTTTAAGTATTTTAATTCGCATACTATCTCCCTAAGTGCCTGTAACATCTTCAAAACTAATACTACCTTACCTTGTGCGTTTTCCCTAGCAAGGCGTATCACGTATCTCTATATCTATATCACTCTATCATCTCCTACTACGTCATGCATCTACATAAATACTTACACATGCATCTCAAGTGTGACAAGGCAATAGAGTTAGGAAAAGCATACTAATGATCATGCATGATTAAGTAAACACTTCTCTTTTATCATACGAATTCTCCACATTATATTATTTTAGTTATTAGATAATGAGTTAAAACAAACCCCCTTCAAACAAGAGATTTAAATTACTTTCATATAATATAAAAATACAAAAATATTTTCTTTTAAACAACCTGTAGAACCTTAGACACATCTATTTCGAACCTATCATAATATATTTTCCCCTAGAGAACGATAACAACTCTCGTGTCTTGCCTATACCACACTACAACAGTTAGGTACAACACAGCCTAGGGAGTTTGAAAGACCGTATTGAACGTTTTTTGCTATCTCCTCAAAGTTTTTGGTGTCGATACCCAGTGGAATAGCGTATTTTTCGGATTTTCTAATCTAGCTATGTCTACTCACAGATATCCTCTCAAGGAGAATCTTAATTTGATGTCAATTATATTCTCGTAGTCTATCTCTTTTTTGTGTATTTGTTCGTAAATATGTCACTCGTCACCATGGCGGATGAAATCACACTTGAGTCGTTAACGGAAGAATAATTTGAGTGTTTCATAGAATATTACCATGAAAATTATCCGAAAGATTTTAAAAGCAACTTAAGGGGTATTTATACAAGTGTTTTGGTGCCCCTAAATGGGTCATGGAGTGGGCTAACAAGTGGGTAAAGACCCGGCCCAACACCATAAGTCGTACGGTAACTAAACGATTAAAACTAAGACTACGAGCTAACCTATGCTAGATATAACACGGGGTGACCGAGTATTTTACATGGATTTTTCATAATCCTAACACTTTTGTTAGTGAGGCCCTTAGGAAAAGTGACCAAATGCATCAAACTTTTAAGAAGAGCTCCCTAGCAATGTCCCATAAGTTAGATGACATGATAGAATTGCCTAAGTCATAATCTAAGAAAACATATAAGGAGGATTTAGAATATGAGGTAGTTATGGTTAAGATGCCTAAGTGCATATCATGGTTAGATGCATATAATGAGCCTATAGGTGATCTAGATATGATGAAGTATAAGGTGGATAATCTAAGCCCACAAGTCCTCCCATCATTTGAGGTTTACACACCGCCCATGACTCACCCGGAAGAAGTAGAGTAGACTATAGGAATCCCGATGGAGGTAGAACCCTTGAACCAAACACAACTAGAGGATTTAGGCTTGAATACTTGTAGTCATGACCTTTCTATTAGTTTTAGGGAAGTTCCTAAAGTTGATGAACCAAAGCCTCAATCTTTATCCAATTTTCCATCCTTAGATGTAAATCTAGGAGACAAAAGAGAGACGGACCCACTCATCAACACGTATAGTTCGGGTAGTTTTAGGGTAAAGGTAGCAACCCCTTTGATCATTCACACACCACCTTCACCTCACGTGGCATACCTCTATCAAAATGGTGTGTATCGCTACTATCACCCGCACTTGACCTTAAGTGTAGGGGAGACCCATCTTTTGCGCTTCAAATAAGCGTAGAGTCAGGCTTGTGACTCGAACAAAAACAAGCGCTTATTGGGAGGCAACCCATTCTTGGATTTTAGCTGTGTCTTGTATGTCTTGTGTTTTTTTGTGTGTTTGTTTTGAGTCATATGATTGTACTAATTAATTTTGTGGTTTATGCAGTAAAATTTACAAGAAATAACAAATAGGATACTTGGGCAGAATTTTTTCTAGAAAACGAAGAGAATTTTCTCTACAGTGTATGGAGACGGCGTCAGGATTTTTCCTGACGCCGTCGCCAACCCAGTTATTGTAAATTTTGTATTTTATAGAATTTTTGAAAAATAACTTTTGTATAATTTCCAGAATTTGTAATTTTTCTGAAACATGCAGAAAACCATGACTACATTAGTATTTTCATCCTATCTTTATTGCTTTCATAGAGTCTAAACGTAGTTAATGAGGTTGTATATCATTCACTCATGGATTTTACGCTTGTTGTAGTTGTTCGTGTCTTTGATTTGCAGGTTATATTTGATGAGGAGAAGCTTAGGAGTTCTTAGGAGTTTTATGTGGACGATTCTTGGATGACGATTTAGCCAGGATCATTTGTTTCTTCTTCATCATTAAGCAAAATCAGGGGAGTACTAGTTTCTTTTGCTCTTTTTCTTTTCCCTTTATTCGTTTACGGGTACTTTGTAGAACATTGGGGACAATGTTCGTAATAAGTGTAGGGGAAAATAAAAGCCTTGGAAACTATTCTTTCATTTGTCTTTGCTTTGTCCTTAAAATGATGAGTAATATATCAAAACATAGCGTAGAAGGTAATTTTGACCCAAATTTAAAAAATTTTATGGCACATACCGGTGAAACTAAGTACTAGTAGTATCTCATTGGATAGGGAATTATATGATTAGCACAAAAACCCTACCACTCAAAAAAATTACATCCCCAAATTGTGAGGTTCGCCCCTAGATCTTTAAGAATTCGGGTATCCATCTTTGATACCCAAGATAATTTATACCTTTAGCTTTCTCGAGTTAAGGAAAGAGCAATTGCATGTGTCGCGTTCATGGATGTGTCCGTGCATGTGTGATTTTTTTGCCTTTTCTGGAGCATTGGTATCGGTTTTAAATTATATGAGAGTGTACCAGTAGTGTATTAAATTCTAGAACTTGCTTTAGTGATGCATCTCGAGACCGTATAGTGAGTATTATGATTTGCTAAATGATAAGAGGCACTAGGATTAACCTATGTTTTAAACATGTAATTGTTATTATGGTCACCTCGACTATATAACTATCCCACACCCTTGCCATGCACTCATTTTTAGTGCAGGATTCCCCTAGTACAACCCTTCGAGCATTTCCTTTTCACGGTTCTCGTAATTTTCCAGAAGATTCCGGATTGTTAATGAAGAGCATTGTTTACCCTATAACCAATTGTTACTGATGTGTTTCAAAAGTTTTAAATTTATAATGACTGATAGTACCGATTTTATTATAAGGAAATACACGGGTAAAAGTATAACCCACGTATGTAGTATAACCTTTTTAGGTAAGACCAAGTCGTTCCACGGGATTGAGTATTCTAAGAATAAGTCGATAATATTACGAAAAGGTACTTATCTTATAGACTGTAACGGATCTAAAGATAATGATTTGATTCAAGAAATAAAGGACATGTTTGGTTAAGAAACAAGAAATATTATGGATAAACTTGAG
>BQNB010173014.1:0-13405 GCA_026074375.1 Tanacetum coccineum
TTTATCCTCTTTTGCTTCAGATTCCTGTTTTAAAACATCAATCATTGTTGATAAAGTCTTATGACTTTCAACGGTTGCAGAAAGTTACAGTTTTAACGAGTGAATTTGATTTTGAAAATCCGTAACCTTTGCATTTCTGTCAACAATAACCTCTCACAATTGACTATCAATATACTTTTTTCTATCATTTAAATCATAGTTTTGTCTTGCTTCAAACAATTTAATTTGTTCTTTACATCTTTCAAGCTTAGCAGTCACTGATTCATTTATAGTCTTATTCATCTTATCTACCTCAGTACACTTAGCAACTTGATTCGACATTTTTTCAATCATACACATTATCAGTGCAACTTGTTGTGCAAAAAAATTAGTATTTTGAACAACCAGATTTTTAGTTTCTTTTTGATAATGTTCATATGAGATAATATTACTATCACTTGTTATGTCAACAACTGTTTTATTATTAAAATGTTGTTGTTCAGAATACTGCATCTCTTGCATAATTTATTCATTTACATGATTATCAAGATAATTGTCATGCGTTGGTACATCAGAGAGAACGTCTGAATCATACGCAGATAACTTAGCCATGAGAACAACTTTGGCTGAGGGTGCTTCATCGCAGTTAGAGTTAAATGCATCTAGATCATCAGTTTGGAAAGCTATTATAGTAACCAATTCTTAAGATGCTTGACCTGTAGTAACTGTTTTCCCATTTTCTGCTAAGAATGCCATCTGCTCCTTATTCAATGCAACCCCTAATTCTAAAGCTTCAGAAAGCAATGCCTTTTCTTTAAACCATGTTGAATTCCTTGGCCATTTAGGTTTGGTACACTGTCTTGCCACATGGCCTTCCTCTTGACAGTTGTAGCAACGAATAACCTTTGTTGGACCTTCTGTAGAAGTTCCCCTATTTCTGTTAAAACTTGATCCTATAGCATTGCTCCTGAAACCATTGCTTTCATACCCTTAAGTCTGTCTCCCCTGAACCATCTGCACTGTGACTTTCCCGTCTTGGATGATTGCCTGATTCCTTAGGTTTGATGAGGTTCGAAGCTGGTTGTTGGTTGGTGGGTATCGTGAAGCGAATGTTGTGCTAATATAAGCCATTGCCTTATTAAGCTAGTAATAGGATCATCTAAAGGTAGAAAGGATGGTATAGCCTGAATTGTAACCCCTGCCCCATTTTGTGTTTTGAATATTTTAATTTAGTCCTTCGACTATTTGACGTTTGTTAGTTTTATTAGAATATTTACCATGTTGATGGTGGTGATTTTATAAGAATTGTTGAAATAGTGGTTTATTATGAATAATAATCCCTTTTAGAGGTTATGTGTTATTTAAGTTTTGGGTGGTTGACCCGTAAATTTTTGAGAAATGCCGAAAAATGAGTCCCGACATGTCCGTTAATGTCCAAATGAGTTTTTGGAGGTCTAATATGGAAATATGTCAAGTAGATACTCTAAGTTATTGAAAAAGTGATTTTAAAGTGAATACAAATGCTAAGTAACTTTGGGGAATATTTTACGGTTAAGTTTTACAAGTTTTTAAGTGATCTCGACACAAAAACGAAGACACCCGGGGCTTTGGTTGCCTTGGCCGGTTCTAGACAAAGGATAGGGAACAAGATGGCATGTTTTTAGCTCTTGTGTCCACCCTTAGTACATTTAAGTTTTGGTTTCTTTCTTACATGCTTATTTCATGTATTTGTTTTAAAATACACACACACTCTCTTTTCTTTCTCCCTTGTACGTCCGAGCTAAGCAACACACACAAACTTCATTTTTTTGAAATTTGATTAAAACATGAGAGTTTAGGTACTTCCGGGTTGATTCTAGTGCACGGGTTAGCATTTAAACAACGTTTGGATTGTCCGGTTCGCGTCAAAATTTATTTTGAAGACCATTTTTGTAAGTATTTCGAACTTAAATTTTACTTTTCTTTTTGGGTTGTTAATGATGCATAGATGTTAGTTGTACGGCCCGATCGTTAAAAATCGAAAGCAAAAAGTTTAAAAATGGTTGCTTAGGGTGCGTTTGGGGTTTGAATGGAATAAGAAAAGATATGAGGTTTTGTTACTTTTGATATTGTGGTCGTGATGGTTGAAAAACATATTTTTGCTATGTAGCTTATTTTGGCTTATCTATGTGCTCGAATGGGCTTATTTTGGCTTATAAGCTCACGAAAATTTTAAGGGTTTCAAGGAAAGTGTTTTTGGTTATTACTCTAGTATGTCGTATTTTTGTGGATTATTATTATAGCTTATGGTGATAACCAAATGCGATACGTAGCTTATTAGCTTATTTTTAAGCTTAATAAAAATATTTTGGAGCTTATGGACTCACGGCCCAATAAGCCTATTTAAGCTATGGCTTATGCGGGGGCTTATTGTGGACCAGATTACCTTATTACTTATTGATTTGAGCTTATATATGCTATTGGGCCATGGTTTTAGGCTTAGAACGTATTTTGGATATGTAAAAACTATAATGGACCCTTATTGGGCATTAAAGCCCAATAAGGTTTAACTAGTCATTTTGAGAGTTTTGACAAACTTTTGGGAACTAAAAAAATACTTGTGAAGTTATATTGAAGGTCGTTTTGAAAAAGTATTTTGGTAAACGTCGTGAAAGGTGATTTTTGGAATCTGGTCGGAAAGTGTCGAAATGTTGGAAATCGTTTGAATATGAAGTTTAAAAACCTTGGGAACGTCATATAAACTTACGGGACCCTCACGTTATGTCGGTAATAAGGTTGTATGTCGTAAGGGTTCTTAACACGTGAGTTTTTGGTGTTAAGAAATAAGTGGATTATTTTTCTAGTGATAAAGCGTCTAAATAGACGTAATGTTGAATGTGTTTTGAATACTTTCGTTAATAGTTGTAGCGTTATTTATAACGTCATTTTGTATAGTATTAATGATATATTATGATCTAGAGGGTAATCGAATGTCGGAATCGTGATATATGATAATTTATTATTATAAATATTTAGCTTATATTTACTTAACTAATTTGTAAATATATAATATATTGTAACTAAGATATGGTATGAATAGTATTTTTCATAGTTAATTCGCCAACGGCATCACAACCACATAAAATGGTTATAAGATAACCGTACAACAACAACTGACCCATATGATCAACATAAACTGCTTTGGAAATGAATGATTAAATGGACATTAACATGGACTAGGTCATGTGCGGACTCGTTTCGTTTGCTAGTGTGATTGAATTTGGTTGCTAAAGACCTTGCTTGAGGCGAGTTCCTATTGTAGCCTCATGTTTATTACTGTTTTTCTTTAGGAAAATGATAACCAAATGTGTTTTAACTGTTATTCTAAAACGTCGAAATGTGGTTTTGGTTTTGGGACAATTATGTGCTTATGACTGCTATGTGAATATATATAATGTGATTTTACTTGCATGTACTCATCTTTGGCATGACATGTGTTAATGGTTTTACTTTGCATGTACTATGTTTGCAATGCAAGGGTTTGGTCCTGCCCTAATATAGTGCTCCACTGGTACCTTTAGTGCGAAAGTGATCCGGGCTAGCAAGGAGTCACTGTAGCTAATTTTGTTTCTACTTAGGGCATCTGTTAGGAAAATGCAAAAGCAGTTTAAACTCGCAGTAGTTGTTTTTAATTGATCATTCCATTTTCTATTGGATTCATGTCTAGAACCTAACACTGTTTCTTTAGCATTGTGGAACTTAATTGTAGTTCCTTTGTTTTTAAGGAATATTGTTTGGTTTAGCTATTTCGAATTTGCTTATGTCCTGTTGGTTTTTCATATATAATCAATTGGTTATTTGTTACTTTTTTATTATTTAAAAGGTATGGAATCTCGAATAAGAATTATTGTTTCTAATCATTCACATTTGTTCGTAAGACAAGAAACCAATCATGCGATGACCTAGGATAAGAGATAACATTTCCACACATAACTGGCATGCATACACACATGAGTAGTTGAGCATATCCAATACACAATTCAAGAATTAATTTAAAGGTTCGCCTATCTCGGATGACCATTTGTAACTTATTATATCCAAAACATTGTCAAAGAAAAAAATTGGTTGCATGAAGTAGGTATATAAAGGTGTTGAGCAAAAGATGCAATCTTTTTTACATATTGGACATAAATTGAGCGTTTTAAATGGATAAAAAAGATTTAGTCAACATCAAACGGGACTATCCATAATTGTTTTACATGAAAGTGCTACAAAAGATGCAAGTGCAAAGGAAATCATACGACCAACATTCGCTGATGCAATCTCAAACATGTCTGATAGACAACAAAAGTTGAGAGAAATATTTCCGGTATGTTTCATATAATATCTTATTATTATTTTTTCTTATAACGATATGTACTTTATGCTGTGATATAGAAGATAGTTTTATTCTATAAACCGAAAAAGAGCAATAGTGCGCTAGATGGAACTCGTTAATGCACGCAATTGGTGGCCACAATCAACAAAACAGCTTATCGAGGAAGAGGAGGAGGTCGTTGCTACCAAAATGTGTTAGGAATTTGTGATTTCAATATGATATTTACATTTGTTTGGGCTGAATGGGAAGGCATCGCTCATGATTCTAGGATATTAACATAAGTTGTATTTGACCTGACTTCTGGCTTTCCGTTTCCTCAACAAGGTATGTAACATTCTTAATCAGTATGTATAATTCTTAACCATGTTTTTAAAAAATAATAATTTATAACACATAGAATTTAATCTTTTATAACAATGAATAAAGTAATTGTGTCATGAATATCTCTTTCTGTTAGTTACATGAATCTTTACATTAATAACGATGCTCAACACTCAAACGATTCATTAGTAATTTAACTGATGTTGCAAACCAAAGATATCTAGGCCACAAATAGCCGTATATGAAGAATAAAACAAAGTTTTTCAACAAATAATGCAGGCAGGTTTTATCGCCAAAATAATATTTTTTCATATTTTTCCGTAAAATTAATGTTGCAGATAAGTATCATCTTTGTGATGCGGCATATGCAAACACACGTGGATTTTTGGTCATCCATATCGTAAACAAGATATTCTAGCCAGAATATCCGGAACGTCGACGAGCATTAACTAAAGAAAGAAAAATTCAATCATGCAGCACATGGCGCAACTCAAAAAGTTTATTGAACGGTCCTATGTGTCTTGAAGGCAAGATTTCCAATCCTAAAACATTGGCGCCATTTATATTTTTTGTACGCATAAGAAATGTGTAATTGCTTGTTTTGCAAATAGCACAACTTTATACAGTAAATTTAATATTGAAGATCGTGTTATTTTTGGAGTGCGAGTAGGATCCTATTACAACACAGAAGAATAGCCTGAAGGAAGTGGGAAGAAGAAACAAAAGGATCACAATTGGGGTACTCAAAGCACACAAATATATGGCTTCTTTTCGTCTATGATAATTGCAACATCCATTATCTGCAAAGAATATTTTGAACATTTAAATTATATGATGTATGATCCTTAGAATATCACGTTTAATTATATTCAAAACTTGTTTTATAATCATCAACTGGTTATGTTATCTTGTGTAGCCGTTGAATATTATTTTTTTTCCATATGAGAGTTAGTTTTAGATGCAGTCTCAGGCCTAGTCTGAGCATCTGCACCCCCCAATGTGGTATCTTGGCGCCTGGGTCTGTCACCTGAACCAATTTCCTGAGAAAGAGGATCATTAGACATTGCCGTGGATTGGGTCTTAAGGATGTTATCACTGTCCTGTGCTGCAACTAAGCTAGCATCAGTAGTGATAGCCCTTTCCACACTGTCACCCCCTCCTTATGGACAGCCTCATCTGCTCCATGGTCTAGAGGCACACTAGTCTGAGGTAACTCAGTGACCTTTTTGGCTCTCCTATGTTTTTGAGTCTTTCTTTGTTTTCTTTGATATGTAGATGGAGATGGGAGTATTTGCTCAATGTGAGCTTCAGTTTGAAGTTCATGGGAAACTGTTGGAGGTGTTTCAGTTTGAAGTGATTCAGTTTGAGGTTCTGAAACATTTGGTTGTGAGGTAGAGGGTGTGGGTTGGGGTTCAGGGGGTATTGCTGAACCTTCACCCTCAGGTGCTTGGTTTTGCACCAACATGGAGTCAAAAAGTGGAGTAACTTTTCCTGAAAATTTTTTACTTTTCCTTGCCATATTAGAGAAAACCTTTTTACTGTGTGTAGGTGTCTCATAAGTATCATTAAAAGGTTCTGGTAAATCTTTAAGCTGGTTATTCAAAAAGAGTTGTAAAAACCTTGGATACATTAAAAATCTCTTTGGATCCAAGTTCCTCAACATACCATCAAAAATTAATTTAGAAAAATTAAATTTTTGACCCTTTGCTAAACATATAACTGCTGAAGCCAAATTAGTTGAAAATTCATTCCAAGCAGTTAATTTTGAACTTATACAATGAAGGATGGTATGTATCAAAAATTTCAATTGAGGTGAGAATGAACCTTTTTGAAAAGTAAGTTTTGTAGAAAGCTGTTCATATCCCATCAATGCAAGGTTGTCAAAAATTTCATCATTTGTTAGGCAAGCAATACCATCCTCGTCATTAAAGAGAAGATCACTTCTCACTGATGATTTTGATATGACCAAAGCCTTGCCATCAATAATAGCATGTATTTGCTTTACTGAATTGACTCTTTTAGAAGTGGCAGTATTCCAAAACTGTTCAATGTAAGAAGCATAGATAGTGGGACTTACAGTGAGAGCATAATTGATCGAACATGTAGAGAGGAAGTCCACTATCTGATGAAACACTGCATTCTCCTCTGTCTTTTCCAAACAAGCAACCATATTATGTTGATCGACAAACTTCAAATCTGCCATATAGTGATTGATTTATGAGAAAGGTTCTGGGTTTAAGTTTGTTGATGAGAGTATGAGGGTTTGACAAAGTTAATTGAGATATTATAAAGAGAGCTTAAGGGTGTGATTGGACCGACTGAATAAAGTTGAATCTTTATCTTGAAGTAAAACTTATAAAAGAAAGAAAGATCAAGAATTATCCAAATATAGACCCCTATAAGCGAAGTTGTTGGCGGAAATATCTCAACGGTTATAATTAATTAATGAAAATCTGTTATGCCTCGAATAGTATTAACGATAACAAGCAGTAATAAATTTGGCTCAGTAGTACTAACTTTTGCCCAGCAGTACTAACTTTTGCCCAGCAGTACTAACTTTTGTAGCAGTATAAACAAAATAGTTACCAGTAGAAGCCCAATACTAATCATCAATCTCATTACTAAACCCGTGTAAGTAGCACTAACTAAGCCTAGCAGCATCAACTTTTGTACACAGTTTCATCCAGCAGTATAAACTAAGTCCAGCAGTACTAAGAGATATCTAACAGTATTAACTTTGTCTTCAATAATTATACAACAACATGCCTCTATTCATCACAAGCACACTAGAAAAGACTAGATAGACATGTGAGAATTCATGAGGATCCATATTTATGCATAACCCATGAATAAAAGTTAAGAACTGTTATCCAAACACATTAACCTCCCCTCAAATAATACTTCAGAGATTAAGTAATCCAATCCTAGCAATTAGAAAGTTAAACCTGCTAACATCAAAAGCCTTTGTGAGAATATCTGCAACATTGTGGTCTGTGTGAATTTTAATCACTTGAATCAACTTCTTCTCATAACAATCTTTGATGAAATGGTGCCTTATCTCTATGTGCTTGGTTTTAGAGTGAAATACTGGATTTTTCACAATACAAATGGTGCTTTCATTATCAAGGTAAATCTTGGTGTTCATGAAATTGAATCCATAGCAATGTTTTGAAAACCGGGTCTTTAATCGACCCGATCGAGTCACCGGGTTACCGGTTGGACCGTCGGGTCAACCCGGTCTTCCAAAACAAAACAATAAAAAATATTTTCAAAGATTAGAAAAATGTATGTATATAAATCATGGAATATTTCATGAATTAAGAATAAAAACTATTTATTAACAAATATAACATGTAAAAATAAAATTACGTCGCAAATATATACAATAAACATGCTTTATTTAGAAAAAAACACGAAAAAACTGAAACCCGGTCGGGTCTCGTGAACCGGGTTGACCCGGGTCACTCAAAACCCGGCGGGTCTAACCGGGATTCAAAAATATGAAACCCGGTTTAATATGACACATTTTTTTGACCGGAACCGGTTAAACCGGTTGACCCAGCCAGGTCAAACCGAGTTTCAAAACACTGATCCATAGTCAAGCATCTGATTTTGGATCCATAACACCTGTCCACAACAGTTAGCAGCAGCAACATACTCTGCTTCAGTTGTTGAGTTAGCTACTATAGTCTGCTTCTTACATTGCCATGAAATCAACCTCTTGCCAAAAAATTGACAACCTCCTGTTGTGGATTTCCTATCAAGGGTAGCTCCAGTATAATCACTATCTGAAAAAGCTTCCAAGTCAAATGCTGAATCCCTAGGATACCATAGGCCTAATTTAGGTTGGCCTTTTAACTATCTAATGATCCTCTTTACAGCATGAAGATGTGAAGTCTTTGGAGTAACTTGGAACCTTGCACAAGCACAAACAGCAAACATTATGTCTGGTCTAGAAGCTGTTAAGTACATTAATGATCCAATCATTGATCTATATAAGTGTACATCCACATCCTCAGCTTCTTCATCCTTGATCAATGCTTTGTTAGTCTTTAATTGAGTACATGATGTCTTTACTGAGGAGAAATCAAACTTTTTCAATATATCAGCCACATACTTGTCTTGGCTAATGAAGATTCCATTATCCTTTTGCTTTACTTGTAACCCTAAGAAGAAAGTGAGTTCCCCCATAGAACTCATCTGGAATTTCTTGTGCATTAAACTTTCAAATTCTATACATAAAGACTTCTTAGTAGACCCAAAGATGATGTCATCTACATACACCTGAACTAATAGTATATCACCTTTGTCCTTCTTGATAAACAAAGTCTTATCTATAGTGCCTCTTCTAAATCCATTTCCAATTAAGTAGGTAGACAAGGTCTCATACCAAGCTCTAGGAGCTTGATGAAGACCATATAAGGCCTTATCTACATTGTAAACCTTGTTAGGAAACTGAGGATCTGCAAAGCCAGGAGGTTAATACACATATACCTCCTTTTCTATTGTGCCATATAAAAAGGCACTCTTCACGTCCATTTTGTACACAATGAACCCCATAAATAATGCATAGGCTAAAAATAACCCGATTGCTTCAATACTAGCAACAGGAGCAAAAACCTCATCATAATCAATTCCTTCTTCTTGGGTGTAACCTTGTGCAACCAAGTACCCTTATCAACCTAGTCTTTTGCCTGTTTCAACACCACTATACCTCTATCATCTTTCTTGTTTCTGTACACCAATTTAGTACCAATGGCCCTCTTTGTTAGGAATTATTGTAAACAGACTTAAGTCTAGTAGTTATAGAGTTAAGTCTGGTAGACATAGTTAATCAGCAGTACTAACACACTAGTACAGGCTTTATCTAGTTTAAGGGTCCTGGTTATGGTAACAAAAATAGTTTATAATAGTGTATCTTAGAGAATATCTTAGGAGATATCTTAGGAAAGGATTATGCATTATCATTTCACACTTTGTAAAGTCTCCATTAGGTTTTCCTTGGTGTATAGAAAGGAACCTACGCAATAATGTTTTGAAAATGAGATTGATATAGAAACTTTTCTACTTATCAGAAATAACTAAGGCGCGCCAATAGCACAAGACTTTTAATTGTCGAGTCTTCTTAGTACTTATGTTAAGATTCCGCATGAGCACATAGTATTCATAGTCATTGTCTCTCAAATAGTTGATTTGGATTTATTCAAGTTAACTATTGTCTTACAAAAGGATAATCAGATCCAAGACTTTGGACTTACAAGTAGTATTAGAGCCACTAGAGGGACTTTAAGTAAGAAGAATCACAAGAACACATACAATCACTTTCAGATCTAGAAAAATGTCTTAACCTGCTAATGATGATTTCTCTCAACCTCTAGTGATGATGAAAGCATCATACAAGATGATGCATCACAAAATGTTACTATGCAATACCAATAAACCAAAACAACAACAACAACTCATTCCTACGACAACCACTATCTTAAATTTCAAACTCCTAATTCTGAAGAAGGAGGAGTATGATATATGGGCTATGGAGATGGAGCAATACCTTGAATATATTAATAATTAGTTGTGGAAGAGTAATTCAGAATGGAAATTCAAAGAAGAGAATCTCAACTAGAATAGATGGTGTTGTTAGAATACTTCCAACCAGTATCTGCTGCATAAAATTCATGCTATTGAACAAGTAAATGGAAAGCTAGAACCATCTTCGCATATGGGCCAATCTTTCCCAAGGAACATCTGAGAAGATTTCATGGAATGGATGATGCAAAAGAAATTTGGGAAGCTATAAGGACTAGGTTTGGTGGTAATGCAAATTCAAAGAAGATGCAGAAAGCTGTTTTAAAACAACAGTTTGAAGCATTTTACTAATCAAGTTCAGAAGGGTAGAAATAGGGATATACAGGTTCCAATAACTACTCTCACAGTTAGAAGCCCATCGGTGCGAAGTATCAATTGATGATCAAACATAAGTTTTCTCAGATCTTTGCGCCGCTAGCTGGTCAAATCTGGCAATGACAATGAGAACCAAACCAGATGTTGACACTTTGTCCATTGATGAATTGTATAATAACCTTAGGGTTTTTGAGCAAGAACTCACAAGTACCTCAAAATCATCTGCAAGTGCTCAAAACGTTGCTTTTGTTTCACACAGCAAGAGCAGCACTAACAAGGTTAAGTCTGGTCATACTGGTGCCTACAGTACTTGTACTCCTACTTCTTCAAACAATATTCAAGAAAGAGAAGTTCCCTGCAAAAGTTTTGCTGATGAAGTTATTTATTCACTCTTTGCCAAACAATCAGAAGATTTGGACTTGCTTCATGAAGACCTAGAACAGATTGATGATGTGGACATTGAAGAAAGGACATAAACTGGCAGGATAGGCAATGGATTGCTTAATTTCCGAATGAAGAACAGTTCTACAATATACTGGAAGAGAGTCCGGATTGATGGAAACAAACCTGTTGGTTTTGACAAAAAGAAGCTTGAATGTTTCAAATGTCACAACACTAAGTTACACTGGTCATATTTGCTAGAGAAGTATAACCCATCCGCGAAATTGGACAAATGAATGGAAAGAGAAGAGACTTCTTTTTTATCAAGACAAGGAGCTGGAAAAAGATGAAGAATCAGAACTGTTTGCTAACATGGATGATGGTGTTGTCTAATTGGGGGAGAACATAAACAGTAATAGGAAGAGAGAGACAACACCATGCACTCATGAATATCAGCGCAAATAATGAGGTATCATTAATGTTTTAAAACTTGGCATTGATTCATATAATAAGCTTAAAACACTGTGTGATGAACAAACGAATCAGTTAGGTGAACAAGAAGCAAAAATACTTGCCTATACTCTAGCTGTTAAGAAAATAGAAGCTCAAGTTGTTACTTTTCAAAAGCAGCAATTATCTCTAAATGAACAACTACATTTCCGGCAAATAAATATGAATGAGAAAGAAAATAAATAAATTATTAAGAGAGAATGCAAAAGAAGAAAAGGCTTAAAAAAATATAGGAGAATAGGAAATGAAAGCTAAAAGAAAAAGTAACAATTGCAAAAAAATACAGTAGATTCATGGAAAAATTCTTCTAAAAACCTTGGAAATTAAGTTTGATCAGTATGACGTCAAATAGAAAAATTGTCTTAGGATAAGAAATACAATCAAACAATAGGTTATAAGCTATGAGAAGAAATGGAAACATATTGTGTTTTAAGTGTAACAAAGAGAGAATTTTATTAACGAAACATTATATACAGTAGATTTTCAAAGACTGATAACTTCAAAGGAGTTCCACATCCATTAACTGGAGACTATACTCAAAAGCACAAGAGGAATTGATGATCTTTGTATTTTTGATGGAAAAAAGGGACCTCAAAGAGCATGAAATTAGTGACTCAAATGACAATTTCCTACTTAGCATGAGTATTCTTAACCTGTCAATCAATGAACAGAGAAGGATCTTTTGGAAATCACCTCTGAGCACATCTTCTGAGTCTAAATCAGAAAGTAAAATTTTACCAAATGAGGAATGTCTCTAAAAGTCTGTTTACACTAAAGAAAAAGTTGTGTCTGAATCAAAAGAAGTTGAACCAAAGTTGTGTAACAACAGACGTAAAAACTCCAAGGAAACAAATAAAAAATCAGAGAGACACATGATGTTAAAGAGAAGAATAGGTATGAAAATAATGGAAAGAGAACTAGGAGAAGGTTACTCTTTCATCAAGAAAAAGTGTTTTGTTTGTGGCAGCCTAAGTCATTTGATCAAAGATTGTGACTATTATGAAAAGAAAATGGCAAGAGAGGCTGAGTTTAAGAAACAAAGGGTTTTTAATACTGGTAACAGGGTGGCAAAACCAGTATGGACTAATGCAAACAGGGTTAATCATGCTAATCAATTTGTTCCTAGATCAGTACAACTGAATGCTGGTAGGCCAAACATTAATTCTGTTAGGCCTAATATTAATACTGGTAGGACAAATGTTAATTCTGTTAGGCCTAATATTAATTCTGTTAGGCCTAATATTAATTCTGTTAGGCAAAATGTTAATTCTGTCAGGACTAATATTAATTAGTACCTACCAATAACACAAACAATTTTAGTCCTGTAAGACCCCAGGTGAATAAGTTTAATCAAAGAAGTCATTTTTCAAAATCACATTCACCTGTGAGAAGACTCCCCCCCCAGAGTAAGAAATACAACAAGAATACTTTATTTCTCATGCTGTAAAAGGAAATTGGGGCACTGCTCTTAAGACCTCAGCAGGTTATAATTAGAGGAGACCAAGACCAAACTCCAATTATAATAGTGGATCCAATCTTGTTAGAACTGTAAATGTTAAAGGACCACAAGGCAGACCCAAGCCTGAAAAGGCTTGGGTCCCTAAGAGAAACTAATTTCTCTTTTTCATGTGCAGGATCATCCACTCAAGAACATGGAGGACAGAGGTATATTTGATAGTGGATGCTCAGGGCACATGACTGGTAACAAGGATCACCTGGATGATTTTGAAGAATGAAAAGAGGGATCTGTTACCTTTGGAGGTAGCTGTAACACCCCCAAAAATACAACAACGCAGCGGAATACCACTTTGGGGTGCTACTTCATAATACACAACAATAGATACAAGAGAACGACCTCTAAATGTGTCATTTGTAAGACAATCTCGTTGATTTTCTGAAATCAAAATAATAGTTTGTCCCATAATTGCATCACCATGAAAAACTTGAATGTAAAGA
>BQNB010173015.1:0-10160 GCA_026074375.1 Tanacetum coccineum
AAGTTTTGGTACAGATTTGATGTTTGGTAGATTTTTTTCGGAAAAAATCTAGAAATCGCCTATTGTGCAGGCTGCATTTTAAAAAAAATACAGACTATTCCCCGACGAAATGTCTTCGGGGGTAGTATTTAAAAAATGCAGATTTAAAAAAAATGCAGACTATTCCCCGGCGACATGTAGCTGGGGATATCTTTTAAAAAAAATTCTTATACGTTGACAAGTCAAAGTATAAGGAACACTATCCCCAACGACTTGTCGCCGGGGATGGTGCCCAATTAACTAATCACTTAATTAAGTGTCGTAATTACTTAATTTTAACTTGGACATTCCCCAGCGACATGTCGCCGGGGAATATATGCCACGGTGGCACTAATTACTTGACTGAAAAATACGTGGGACCCACCTTGTCGCTGGAGATTGTCGCTGGGGAACGTATCCCTAGCGAGTTTTCCCTAGCAACATTCCCTAGCGACAAGTCGCCAGGGAAAGGCATCCCCAGCGACAAGTCGCCTGGGAAACCCCCAAAATGTCGCTGGGGATAGCAGTTAATGTTGTAGTGATATAAATGGAGTTTCTTTTCATAATCTATCCTTATAAAAGATTCAGCCCCTATATTTATTGTGGTTGTATCTTTAAATGCTAAGTCTAAAAGCACTTTCCAAAAGACTGTTGCACATGTAGAATCAGGTCAAGTATTGTTTACTTCAAAGTAGTTTAAGCAGTTGATAAGGAGCTCACCACAATGTACTAAAGGAAAGTTTCTTGATTCATTTGATGAGATAGATCATACCTTTGTGTAGGTATTTGTACTACTTCTTGTCTTTATTGCATGTCTACTTCTAACTATACTATAGAAGCTTAGATAATTGATATTAGTGTCATAGATCATATAACCCCTAATTCACAAAAATTAATCGATATGAAGTTTCTAAATTTTAAACCACAAATTACTCTTCTGAATGGTGAAACTTCCATTATTCCATAAATTGGTAAAGCGTAGTTAGAAAGACCAAGTTTTGAAGGATGTTATGGTTGTTCCTTTATTCAAGTTTAGCTTGTTGTTTGTTTTTAAGCTTACACATGATGCTAAGTGCTTTGTCACTTTTAATTTGCAATTTTGTGTGATTCATGACTTGAAAACAAGGAAGAAGTTAGGACCTGGTAAAAAGAAAGGTGGATTGTATCACTTGTTGAACATTCCTCATGATTAAATTGATGCAATGTTGTGTACTATGGTTATTTCAGCTCTTGAAGATTGCAGTTTATTTTCTCTTTCTGCGCGTTCTTTACCAAATAAGTATGTGTCAAGTGTGTTCAAAATACTTACATGCATAATAGGCCAGGCCACATTTCAAATTCTAAACTCAAGCATATTCCTTGCATTCTAAATTGTCTTGGTCTGTTTGTAAGGATTCTTGTTTAGTATGTTTAGTGGAATAGTTTTCCAAAATACTTTATTCAGCAAGTACTTCTCATTATGATGTTCCTTCTAGTTTGATTCATATGGATATATGAGGACATATAAAGTTCATACTTCTGGGAATTTTAGGTATTTTTTGACAATTGTAGATGACTATAGTAAAGCTACTTGGACCTATCTATTGGTTCACAAAAATGATGCATTTCCTATGTTGAGATGTTTCATCAAATTTGTTGCCAGTTAGTTTGATACTGTAGTGAGAGTGGTTAGGTCAAATAATGCTCTTGAGTTTATTAAAGATTCTATTGGTCCTTATTTGTCTTCTTTAGGAATAGAATATCATACTTCATGTGTGGACAAGTCTCAACAAAATGCTAGAGTGCAAAGGAAACATAGAGACCTACTGGATATTGCAAGAGCTTAAAGGTTCCAAGCTAATCTTCTTCTAAAGTTTTGTGATGATTGTGTTATTACTGCTACGTATCTCATCAATAGTATGTCATTTGTTATTCTCAAATTCAAAACACCTTATGAGCTATTACTTAAAACAACTGTAATTATATTAGATAATAATAGTAATAAAGGAGTTACTATTTTATTAAGACTACATACTAATATTTTTCTTGCAAAGTATAAGTAATTGTACGTTCTTCAGGCTATATTTTTTTAAAGGGTAAATTACACTGTTGGTCATCAAACTCTATCCCGTTTGCGTGTTCAGTCCCCCGTTTTGAAAATCGGTGAAAATGGTCCCAAAAGTGGTCATTTTGGTGCGTGTTTGGTCCCAAGGGATGAATGATCGTTAAGTCACTTCGTTAGTGATGAGTACTATTGTAATTTCGCATTAAAAGTATTATAGTACACAGTTGGTCCCTAAGTGTAATTTTTTTTTGGTACACCTGTACACTTCCCATCACATCACCAATTAATATTTTTACTATTCACTTCACTTACACCTCTCATCCTTATCATTTTACAAGATTATTCCTGCTCGAATCATATTCCTACTCCCTCACAAATCACTCACACACCATACTTACAATGTTTTTCTGCAATCAAACCCTACATGCAATGGTGTTAGTGGACCACACGGGATGGAAGCTCCGCAGAAAATAGTGGACTGGCACCACCGATTAACTCATCGAAGATCTCGAAGCGGCTTATGGTAATGATTTGAAGGCCTTTTGCTCAAAGTTAATTTTTTTACAAATGTAGTGTTCTTTACTTGTTTTATTTTCGATTTATGAAGTTAGGTTTTGATTTTGATTTTCAAATAATGCACCCAATATGTTTTCAATTCGAATACATCATGGTGGAAAATTTAATGTATGTTAGTGGTCGTGTCGATATATTTGATATGGTCGATATCGATTTGTTTATTGTCGTTGCGCTGAACATGATGGTTCTTAAATTAGGTCACACCGGTAAATCTAAGCCCATGTTTTATAATTATCTTAGACCACTCACCAGTCCAGATGAAGGGTTGTATGTTTTGGCTTGCGAGGAGGATGTTCGTTGTCTGGCTACCCTTGTTAGGAGCTTTAAGTTGATTAAGGTCTATATAGAACATGGTGTTACCATTTTAGACTCTTACCTTAGGGCACCACGGTTTAGGGCAACATTAGAAGAGATTACTTATGAGCCTAGTAGCATTGCAGCAAACAGAATTGAAAAAATATTGTTGTTGACCTGGCATGAGTCTAGTGAAACAACTAAAGAACCTGTTTGTAACTCTGTCACAGCTAGCTCTTTGCCACAACATGATTCAAGTACACCTTGTAAGGATTCTGTTTCTGAGTCTATTACACCTAGGTGTATGCGTGATTATATTTTAACCCCTCCCACTGATGAGTCTATCATTACATATATACAGTTGAGTGGTTTACAAGGAGTTGACACATAAAGCCATGTTCTCCCAACAATACAATCAAAGTTTAGTGACATAAACCTGAGTTTTGTCTCACAACAAGCAATTACTAGTCAGGTTATAGATGATGTGATGAGGTAATTATCATTTGATGAAACAGAATTGGATAGAGAGGCAGGCTTTGCTGATGTTGCGGGGAGTGGTATGGACAGTTCAGGGTTAAGTCATGATGAGTCTTTTAGAGTTGATGACTTAGACTTGAACTTAAATGAAGGTGTAAACCTAAATGTTTCCCAAGTTGAAACATAATCTGAGCTCCATGTGTCTAAGGAACCAGATGTTGGTAGAACTCAAGAACCTATTTTGGCAGAGGTTAGCACTCAAGAACCTATTGTGGCAGAGGTTAGCACTTAAGAACCTATTGTGGCAGAGGTTAGCACTGAGGTACCCATTGTGGAAGAGGTTGGAACTCAGGAATTCAGTGTGGAAGATGTTGTTGTAATGATGGGATTATGTCAGTTCTGGGGATGATTGGGAAGTATACTGAACATGGTAATGGTCAGGAAGATGAATCAGCTCGTACTGATGGACAGTTCTTCTATGATGATGAAGGAATAGATACTGCATATGAAACTAAATATGATATTCAGTCTAGTGAAGATGCAGGTACAGATGATGATGATGATGTAGATGAAGATTTTTTGGTAGATGAAGAGAATGAGATTGTAGAGCCTGATGTTGATGTCCATTTGTTTGGTATTAGCATGGATCTTCCTTTTGACAACATTGGTATCACTAATCTAGTGTCGGATGATGTTTAGAAGGACGAGACGTGGATGTTGTCAAATGCGGATGGTTTTGACTGTGGCCCTGGTAATGATGAAGAATGAAATTACAAGAAGAAGAAGGTTAGCCGAATTGAGGAGGCAAATGGAAGGTGGTTATATGCTTTTGGTCAGTGGAAGTACTCATTTTACACTGGCCATAAATTTACTACTCCAAAAGAGGCTAAGGACAGAGTCTACCTGCATTCCATTGAAAGCAGAAGGAATTTGAAGCTGTATAAGAATGATAACTGGCCCAAATAGTGGAATGGAAGCTGGGCCTAGTGGATCAAGTGGCCCAACTACTAGGAGTAAAAAAAGGAAGAATACAGGTACCAATGATGACAGTCAAGCATCTCCTTCTTTTTTAGATGCACATGATAAAGGGGATCTCTGCCCTTGGGTCTTGTATGTGGGAAAAGACAAATTCACACAAAATTGGGTGGTGAAGACACACAAGGATACACACACATGCCTTCAATCCAGGGAAATCAAACACTGCACTTACAAATTCTTGTCTGAAAAGATATTTGAACAAGTCAGGGTTAATCCGGATATCCCAGTTAAGGCAGTTCAAGACCAGCTCCAACGTGAGCTGGAGGTTCAGATATCTATGAGCAAAGCTTTCAGAGCTAAAGCTAAAGCTGAAAGAGAGATTAGAGGAGATCACGTTTTGCAGTATTCTATGCTTAGAGACTATGTTGTTGAGTTATAGTCTACAAACCCTAATACCACTGTCAAGATTGCAGTTGAAAGGAATACCGATCCTTCTTTGCCTACTAGGGTGTTTCAGAGAATATACGTTTGTTTGGGAGCATTAAAATTAGGTTTTAGAGCCTGCAGAAGAGATCTGTTAGGCTTAGATGGTGCATTCATGAAGGGGCCATTTCCAGGCCAAGTATTGGTAGCGGTTGGACTGGATTCAAACAATGGGATTTACCCATTGGCCTATGTGTTGGTTGAAGCCGAAACTAAGAGTTCATGGTGCTGGTTCTTGCAGTGTTTGGTTATGACATAGATCTGCATCCCAATTCAAATTTCACATTCATCAGTGATAGACAAAAGGTTAGTATTATGCTTGACTAGTTGAATTCTTAATTACTGAATTATATGAATTACTGAATTATATGAATTTGTAACTGATTAATGAATTGGTTCATGCAGGGTATCATTCCGGCCATTAAAACTGTTTACCCAAGTGCAGAACACAGATATTGCTTGCGACACATACATGAAAACATGAAGCAGGGATGGTGTGGACAAGCATACAAGGATTTGTTGTGGAGAGCTGCATCTGCTACAAATGTTAGGGATTTTGAAAAGTGTATGTTGGAACTTAAGACGATGAATCCTAAGGCACATGAATGGTTGAACAAGATACCAGCAGAACATTGGGCTAGATCTCATTTTTCAGGTAACACATAAATGCTGGGACTAACCGTGTAATTTTCTTAATGCCATCACAGTTTTTACTGCTTTCATATTTATGAGTATTAGGTATAGTTGTATAGCATTAAATGATATTGTATTTTTTGATTTGTAGGTAGAGCCAAATCTGATTTATTGCTCAACAACATCTGTGAGGTCTTTAATGGTAAAATAGTTGGAGGTAGGGACAAAACAGTGATCACACTTTTAGAGTACATCAGAGAGTAGTGCATGAAGAGAATTGTGAATGTACAAGGTGTGATTGATAAATGTACTGGTCCTTTAACCTCTACTGCAACCAGAATCATGGAATCCATTAAGAAAGAAGCTCATTTGATAAAGGTGCAATGGAATGGAGCAAATAAGTATCAAGTTTCAAGTTCACTTGGTGATCAGTGTGTTGTGGATGTAGTGAGTATGACATGTTCATGTAGGAAATAGGAATTGACAGGGATTCCATGTAAGCATGTTATTGCAGCTTGTTGGAATATGACCCTGAATGACCGGGCGGCACCACCCCCAGAATCGTGGGTAAATCCTTGTTATTGGTTGAGTACATGGAATGAAACATACTCTCATAAGATACAACCAAATTGTGGGACTAAGTACTGGGAGAAGTCCACATGTCCAACAACACTTTTGCCACCCAAGCATCATGTCCGTGTAGGTTGACCAAGGAAGAAAAGAAAGAGGTCCAAACATAAGGATGAACTATTTGTGAAAGATGGTAAACTGAGCAGTAAAGGAAAAACCATTACATGTCAATCACGTGAAAACACTGGACACAATAAGGCAACATGCAAAGGACAAGGTTGAAAGGCAACAACCGGTAGTTATTTCAGCTTCAAGCTATAAGTGTGTCTTTGATCTAAACATCATGGAATAGCTTACAAGGATTTTTTTTTAATATGGGTGGAAACAATGCAAAAGCCAGTGGTAGTGCATCTAGGCAAGCACAACAAACAGAACCTGTAGTTGGTCAAGATGGTTCAGGTGGATTAAGTGTTGGTGTTGTTATAGGTTTGTCTGCTATTGCTGGTGAAGGTGGTGCAGGTGGACCGGGTGATGTGGGTGTTGGTAGTCAAGGTTCATCTCATACTAGATAGACAAAGAGAAGAGTACAAATAGAAAGAATTAGTCTATAAAAGAGAACTCCCACTCAACTTGCAAGTCAACCTTATACCAGTTCTTAAGTGCCAGTGAGTGAAACAAAGAATTCAGATAGAAGAGAAATGGGTGATGGTGTACCAACACAGTCAAGTGCAGCATGTGGTGCAAGTGAATGGTCTTTTATGTAATTCCAAAAACTAATCTATTTCAGGAGAGTGTATGTCTGTAATTCAAGTCCACATAAGTGGCAAACATCAAAGTCCACATTTATGGCAACTGTCTAAGTCCTTTTAGAGGCAAACATACAAGTCCACTTAGGTGGAAAATGGATAATTACACTTGTTTAGGACTGATTTAAGCTGTTTGTGACCTATTTAACTTATTCTAGAAAAAACTACTCAGTGGCATGACAAGTTATACACAGTTGGTTCATGATGTGGAAACCAGTTTTGCTCGTTTTCAAAACCATATAAGTAGCATGAGAGGATATACACAGCTTGATGTGGAAACCAGTTTTGCCCGTTTGGTCCTTATATAACAGTGAATGTTGTTTGTTATAAGGGTGGCAATTCGGGTCAGGTTCGGGTTGGCAGGTTCGGGTTAACAGGTTAGCGGGTCAGAATACTCCAACCCGAACCTGACTCATTTAAATAATCGGGTCAGTTATGTCAACCCTAACTTGTTTAAACATAATCCAAACCTGACCCATTTAACCCGTATATATATTTAGGTTGGCGGGTTAAATAGGTTACACGGGTTGAATAGGTTAAACGAGTTTTGGGTTGACCCATTTAACCATTTTTATATACAAAAGTTGACACATTACACGGGTTAAACAAGTTAAATAGGTATGTGGGTTGACCCGTTTAACTCATTTAACCCGTATAAGAAAATTTTAATAATTTTTAATTTAAGGAAAAAATCTTAAACGGGTTGGCGGGTCGACCCGATTAATTTATTCTCAACCCGAACCTGACCTGTTTAATAAATGGGTTAGATGGGTTGACCCAAAACCGACCGAATCTATTTAGACTCAACCCAAACCTATTAATTTTCGTGCCGATTTCAAGTTGGGTTTCATGTCGGGTCAGAAATTGCCACCCCTAGTTTGTTACACGTGTTACTATGTTTTATAGTCCATTGAATTTCCAAATAAGTCAAAGTCATAATTTAGTTGCAAAAGCATGTCAGTGTCACAAGAGTTTATACACACTTGGTCCTTGATGTTATAACCGAGTTTACCCGTTTGGTCCCTATTTAACAGTGATTGTTGTTTGTTGCACGTGTAACTACGTTTCGTATTTCCATTGGTGGACAAAAGGGCTAGTCTCTTGGCGGGCTAATCTCTTGGCGGGAAAATGAAGAATTGTGGTTTTCCTTACACGATTAGTCCCTGAGACCCAAATTACACACCATTGGACCGTCAAATCTAGATACACCATTGTACCCCCAAACACAAGTATTTAAATCGATACCAGATTTACCATTCTTACACACTGTATTTTTCCCTCTGATTCTCACCCAGCAATCTTAATAACTCAAAACATGTCGGCAGTAAGTGATAACGGTAACTTTTCCATGGTCAACGAAGAATAAGTGACTTCTAAGAAATTAGCACCGATGGCTGAAGAAATGATAATGTTAATTGAGGTTCTTAAAAGAAACTGTATTTCGCCCTCTGATGCTCACCCACCAATCGTAATAACTAAAAACATGTCGGCAGTAATTGATAACCGTAAGTTTATGATGGTCGACGAATAAGACTTGATTATTAAGAGAAGTTCACCTATGGTTGAAGAAATCCTAGAAATGTTACGCGTTTGTGTTGCCAAAAAAATAAAGGTGAGTGACTTCATTTGGTACAATGATGAAATAATGGAACATGTAGAAAAGCTTGCTGATGGTCGGAGAACAACAGTTTCCTATTTTGTTGAAAAGGCGGTGAAAAAATATATAGATGATGAATGATGTTGGTGTTTGCTTTGTAAGCTGTTGTTTGTTCCATAAGTTGTGTTTGTATATGAAGTTAGATGTTTAACTTTTAGTAGCCAGCTAGATCTTGTTATGTCATGTGTATCCAGATGATGAATGATGTCGGTGTTTGTTTTCTAAGTTGTTTTTTGTTTAGTAAGTTTTGTTTGTTTTTGATGTTGGCATTTGTTTTCTTATACAACAAATCGAAGAAAGATATTTAAGTTAGTAAGACATGCAAAAGTCAACAAATACTCTTTGCAACATTCAGAACAGAGCATAGAAACTATGCAGACCCACCATCCTTATGGAATACTTTGACCATATTTTTCTTTGTAATGTTAAGATAATGATGAGTTGATTGCTTAGGAGAAAATACGGAAACATTATAAAGTATCAAAGCCGCTCCTACGGTAATCGCCTTTGCAAACCTCTCCTTTGTAAGCACTTTGTAATGAATAGTACCAAAGATTGTACCAGAAAGGTCTTTGAGTGTTACTGTGAGATCGCCTAGTGCATTCGGAGTACAAGACTTGATAACTGCAAAAACTTTTTCAAGTTTCCCATTCTTGAGAAATTTCTTAACATCTCCAAAACAACTTGTCACGATCCCTCCATCAACATTGACATACTCAATCGTGCTAAGCCGTGGCGCACGTGTAAAATCATCATCCTCACCCACATCCTCAATAACGTTTCTAGTATACTCTTGTGTAGACATTATGGATTCCTCCCCACCTTCCCAAGTATCAGCTAATTTACGAAGCTTGGCCATTTTAACAATGCCAGCAGGACCTGGTATTATATTAATGGGCTTCACAACACAATTATAAACTTGATTGTTTTGAGATGAAAACATGGTTTGGGTGGCGGTGGTTATCTCAAGGACTATGTGAGGGTTGTTGTTGGGATGAATGATAAGGGTAAGTCAAAGATTGGAATCGTCTATATCAAGGGCTTGTTCAAATTAATCATAAGTATCAACTTGATGGTTTTGAGCTGAAATCAGGGTTTGGGTGGTGGTGGTTATCTCAGGGACTATGTGAGGGTTGTTGGTAGGACAGATGATAGGGGTTAGTAGAAGATCAGAATCGTCTATATCAAGGACTTCTTCCCATTAATGATTTGGTGGTGAATTCATGTTTTAGTGGATGACTGCGATACGGCTTTACTTTGTCAACAGATTACACTAGTCTTAAATAGGATGTAATGTAAACTATGTTTGACTTTTTTTCACAAATATTCGCTTGTACAGTTCAATAAATTGAATAGGTTTATCTATGAAATTGGTCCCTAACATTTATGGTTTTCAATTGTACTAGAAGGTATACTGCTTTAATCTATGAATTTGATCCCTGACGTTTAAGGTTTTCAACTGCACTAGTACACCTTCTATATTTAGCCCTTTCTCGTTTACCCGCCTTTTCTATAACCGTTCACATAAATAGTGTAGGTCTAACCCTAGATAGATCTTCAAGCCTGTTAAGGTTGTAGAGTACTTATGTAATCACAAGCAACTCTAAGAGATACTCTAACAAAT
>BQNB010173016.1:0-13405 GCA_026074375.1 Tanacetum coccineum
CTCCTAGAAAGAAATCACTCTCACCACCACAAGCTCCATCAAAATTAATCTCTAGCAAAAGCACACACTACACCTCTTCATCGTCACCAAGTGAGTCTCCAACACAAACCCATGTTGCACCTCTACCTAAACTTCGTTTTGTCATTCAGATAAAACTTAAACCTCAAGAACTTCCTCCACTTCAAGTGTCACCAAATGATCCTTATGTTCAAACCATGGATAATCGGCCATCAGGCCCCTCTAATCCATCTCCACCACCATGTGTCTCTAGACCACCTCCTGGTTTTCCAAATCCACCACCCGGATTTGAACCATTACCATCAACCCAACCTTTATTTGTCAACATTAACAACAACACACCTCTCCTCAACAACAATGCACCTCCACTAGAAAACATCCACCATCCACCACCAAATCTTGGAAATCAAGATTTTCCTAATTCTCCAAACATTTTGGATTTTGTTTATCCAAATAACATGCCTCACCTCCACAACATGTTTTGTCAATGTTGTAGCACCACAAGGCATGAAATCTAAATGCTTCGAAACCGTGTCAACTACATGTTCTCCTACATTCGACACCACCTCGGTCCTTTATCACACCCACCTTACTTTCTGCATTAGCCGCATAATCACCTCACCTCACCCACTCGATTATATAGTAAATGTTATCTAATCCAAGATTAAGGATTTTATTGTTTAAGCTTATCAGGTATGGCTTTATCCAAATTTATGTTTCATCCCTTATAATAGATTTAACATTATTTTCATTTGTTGTGTTGATAATGGATGTTTATTGCATAAAATGTATATGTGTGCATTTGTGATTATCATATATATATTTGCTTGCCTTCTAACTTTGTTTTGTAGCAACGTATCCATAGCTTGATTACTTGATGCCCCAAGCAAGGGGGAGCATACACCAAGGGGGGATACACTTGCAATTTTGTCGTTATTTTTTACTTTGCATTCGTAACCACGTGACTTAGCATTCGTAAAAAACAAGACTTGCAAGATTCGCCTCTACATCACTTTTTGCTTAGACTAAAGGGAAAGAAATGTAAACTCATCTAATAAATACTTATTTAGTAACTTTTAAATAAGAATGAGTTTATATTTTGTCATCATCAAAAAGAGGGAGATTATTAATACAAATATTCACGCAAAAACGATATTTATATTTAATGATCTTCATGTTTTAATAATAATAAATATAATGTCATACTACGTAATAGTTTACGTAAACAAGTTATTCAGTCGAAAGTTTACTTGACATCGACAAATCACTTAAGGTATGAATATGGCATTATTAAACATAGTTAATGATCAAAGAAAAATATTATCATTTGCATAAATCTTTTCTAATCAAATGATTTAAAGCTAACACAAATGATTATTATAAAGCTAGTTATATTAGAATCAGTAAGAAAAAATATGATTAACTATAAGTGGAAACAATCTTGTCAATAATGTTCCTAAATACTAAAAATCTTCCTTATAGTGTGATAATGAAATATTTCTTCTAGAAGAATCCATTAAACTAGTTTTAATAAGTACAAAACAATATTTTGTATAAATTTGGGGTTAATTACAAAATAACAAATTTTGTCCCAGCTCCACCCACGGATCCACTAAAAGCACTGGACAGATCCAGGAGATAGGGGGGTTCGTGGGTCGCACATCTTGTTCCCCTGGGACATATTTGAATTTCAAAAGGTTTCCTATAAATACCAACCTCATTCCTTCATTTTAAAAAACTCTTGACAAATATTTTTCTCATATATATTTTATCTTTTATATATTCTTTGATCATTATACTTGTTACATAATCCATTACAAGTGATCAACTCATTCCACTCTTTATACATGAACACTCAAAGACGTCAAACTTCAAGTTTAATTAGTTTAGGTTGTGTCATCACGTTTTGGTGATAATCATAATCATCCTTGTATGTCCTTTGTGATGTGTGTTGTGTGTATCATATGTGTAATGATAGGTTAGTATTTAGGCCTCAAAATACATAGTGTGTTAGATTGGTTTCTATCTCTCGAAGTAGAAACCGGTATTAGGAAGTACATGGAAAAATTGTAAGCGACGGTACGTTTTTCTCCCCAACAGGGAGCTTGTTGAATAGTAAAGATAACTCTCAAGTACGTTCTTGTGGAGTAGAGTAAAGGCAAAGAGGAGCTTCCGTAGCTGAACCACTATAAATCTTGTGTCATCGTTGATCTTTCTTATCTTTACTTGCTTACATGTTCAAGATATGTTTATTTACTTATTGCATCGCTATTATATACACTTGTGTATATCTCTTGAATTCACATAAGTCGACAATTTTAATTTTAATTTTAAAATGGTAAAAACTGTTCAACCCCCCTTCTAGTTTCCACACAGATAAAGAAAAATGGGAAATAGAATTAGAACGAGGAACTCCCCTGATATGTTGCCCGGGATGATTCTCCAATTTGAGTTTTTGAGCAAAAAGTATGTTGACGAGGCTTCAAAATGAGTTCAACACACGTCTTTTTCAGAGTATACCACATCGTCGATTTTTTTTATAGCAAGGTCCTACATAAAAGATTAGAAGATAAAGGTGCAATTCCTATCTTCGATAATCGTACAGTTAGTAGTCAAATACGCCGTATCATGGTTATGAATACGTTGTATTAACAATTCTAACAATAATGCAGAAAAAAATAGAAAGGGATAACGTCCAGGTTAGATTAATACGTCGTATCCTATGGAAGGGGATACATTGTATTGGTAACCTGGGAAGACAGACTCGATACAAAGTTGAAAATTATATTTTGGGTTGTCTTCCAGCAAGCACTTTTGTTTTTGTGAAAGTCTTTAAGTTAGACTCCCTTTAGCCTCACGTCACACGATCCTCGAACTCTATAACCTCATCATCCTCTTTGTCAATGTTACCTCCATAATATTTCCGTAATCGTTGTCCATTGACCTTGAAGCTAAACCCATCCTTATCCATGATTTCTATAGCCCCATGCAGATACACCGTTTTAACAATGTTTGGACCGCTCCATTTTGACTTAAGTTTTCTAGGGTACATCTTCAGACGAGAATTAGAAAGTAGCACTTGATCACCTACCTTAAAATCTTTATCACCACGAAGTCTAGAATCATGCCATTTCTTGGTCCGTTCTTTGTAAATTCTAGTATTCTCATAAGTACCATCTCTTAATTTGGCTAACTCATTAAGCTGCAATAGATGACTTTCACTAGCAAGCGTTAAATCAATACTACATTGTTTTAATGCCAAATGTGCCTTATGCTCAATTTCTATGGGTAGATGGCATTCTTTCCCATAAACTAATCGAAAAGGTGTACACCTTGTCAGTGTTTTGTAGGCCATCCTAAATGCCCACAATGCATCATTAAGTTTTTTCGATCAACCTTTAGGATGGTACCCCACTGATCTCTCTAGTTTACGCTTAATAGCCATGTTAGTAACTTTAGTTTGTCCATTAGATTGAGGATGATACGTCGTGGATAATTTGTGAGTCACGTCATATCTTTGTAAAGCTTTGTCAAGATGGGAATTACAAAAATGCGTCCCTTTATCACTAATCAAAGCTTTAGGAACTTCAAACCTAGCAAATAACTATTTTAAAAACTTAACCGCAACACGTGCATCATTCGTAGGTAATGCTTGAGCTTCAACCCATTTGGACACATAATTGACAGCTACCAATATGTATTTATTACCTCTAGATTCGGGAAACGATCCCATAAAATCTAATCCCCAAACATCGAAGACTTCGCATACTTGAATGTTATTTTAAGGCATTTTGTTCCTTGAAGATATGTTCCCTGATTTTTGACATGCATCACATCATCTTACATACTCATTAGCTCCATAAAGACACTAGGCCAATAAAATTTGGACTCGTAAACTTCTTTGCGTAACGATTAGGGTTTTTAAACTTCCGCCAACATCTTCTCATTATATTATCCGCTGCATAAATTATAAATTTCAAGGATCTTCCCAGGAAGAAAGTCTTGACTTGCGAGAAAAACCTCTTTCTTTTTTCAAAGGTCCAATTTGGGGGAACAACCTTTCCAATAATATAATTAACGAGATCGGCATACCATGGTTCATCATTATTAGACTTGGATTTTAGCACCATTAAATGCTCGTCGGAGAATTCATTAGCAATTTCCCTCTCAGTTAACACCTCCATATACGGATTCTCTAACCTAGATGAGTGATCTGCGGCCAAGTCTTTTGTTTCCTTATGTTTCACCAATACTTTACAAGGGATAGTGAAACTCCCCGGGTCTTTTTCTTTTAATGGCAGTTCTTTGATTAAGACAGTTGAGCATCGTTATTCATTGTTTTCGTAAAAGATTCTTCATGTTTGGATTTATTCGTCAGTAAACTCTTTAGATATTTAGTGTATTTTGGTATTTGCACTAGGGCTTCAATAAACGAAATATTAATATCGAGTTGTTTTAGATTCTCCAAAAAATTTCGTTGTAGTTCTTCTTCTTTTTCTTTTCTCACCCGGTTTGGGAAAGGAATAGATGACTGTTGTGGTTTTACCAATGGTTGAGTAGTTTTTTCAGGAATACTCAAAGATTTATTTTCCATACATAACATCGGCTTTTCCTACACATCTTGTTTAAATCTTGGAGGTCGTTCTTGTTTTATTCTGTTTTCATTAATTTCTTCTTTAAATAACGGGCAGCTTTAGACGTCATCTTTCCTCCCCTAGTTGTCACCCCTTTGACTTCATTTTTTGGAATCAAAACATTACTCATAACCTTTGACAATTTGTTTACCTCGATCTTCAGCTAACTCAATAAGCTGCTTCGTTCTTTTAGTAAAAGCTCGTTGGTGGTTCTAAACTCTTTAATAAATATTTCCATCTCCTCTTGTCCACGTTTACCTTCATCAATGAATTTATACAACATTTCTTCAATAGTCAACCTCCTTGTAAGGTAATGGAATGGGTAAGGATGGAAGCAAAAAACGGTACCTAAAAAAAAGACATAATTCGAAGTAAAACTATTCTAGAAAACTAAACTAGAAAGCTAACTAACTAAAACTAGCTTGCTGTATACAGACAGTCGATATTGTCATATTCAGTAAACCTGATACGTACGATCGATTTGGGATGTTATAATACGGTTGTATTCAAAGAAAATGGATATGCCGTATTCAATAAATAACGGCAGACAATAGAAAATTAAAACTAGATTTATACTAAAAATACCAATAAAAACAAGAAATTAAACAATCACACTCCCCGGCAGTGGCGCCAAAAACTTGATGTGTCGTCGTGTAGGTGTTATTTTAGTTATCAAGTTTTACTATTTATTTTATGCCAACTATACCTAAAAACAATACTTTAACGGGTAGTATACCTGGTCAAATGGAGTTTCGTGGTAAGTAGGGTGTCGATCACTAAGAGCGAGAGTGTTAATATCTAATCTATCAGTATTTTAGTTAAATTAATCTAATTTATGCAAACCTAAGTTTAACCTAAACTAATGATAAGGGGGTTTCAGCCTGAGAGACTGGCACGAGTTTGGGTTATCTAAACTAAGGTTTTGATGACAATTAACACACACAAGTTGATAGACAAAAGATAAAGAAGCGGTCAAGCCTTATGTAAGGAAAACAATATTAGCCATGTTTAATTAAATAGAACGATGGTTTGTTTATTTAGTGCAATGAATGACTTATCTCGAGGGTTATATCATTCCTAGACTTAGGCGGTACTTTCCCTAAAAGATCTAGACACATTTAATCCTGTCGACAATCAACACGCATCTGCATACATATTTTATTTGTTGATTATAATCTATCTTAGGAGATTAATAATGATCTTATTAAACCCTAGCCCATCGGGACTTTACTAACTTACTTGCAAATATGGAGAGCTATCCCGGACTCTTAGCCTACGCCCACACAACACCGAAGTTGCAGCGCATTAAATATGTAGGACTAGACCCAGTTGAATGATAGGTCGCATAATTAAGCATGTAAACGAGTATAAATTGATAAACATAATCAACAAGCAACGATGAATTAAGCATTCGAGATAAACAAACCAAACATTATATTATCATAAACATGGCTAATACCTAAAGGTATTAGCCGATAGTCATTGTAACAATACACGAATTCAGAGATAAACTATTAAAGTAACAAAATATTATGCTAACCAACGCGTATAAAGAGTGTAAATGATTAGAAGAGTTTTCCCATCGATTGGAGCACTTTGCAGGACCTTTTTGGCTTCTTGGATCTTTTGGAAATCGAACTTGGTGTCAAAAAGCATACCCAAAAAATCGTAATTAGGGTAATTTGTATTTATAGATTCTGAAAATTTGGCTAATACACAAAAGCGTATTTAAAGAACACAATAAACGCCTATACCGGATGATTTGGCGTGGGCACCAAGAATAACTCAATATGGCGTATCAGATAACTCTATACGGCGTATTGTAACACCCAATATAGCGAATTGTAAACCCCAATACGGCATATTATAAGACCCAATACAGTGTATCGGCTCTTCGGGTATGGAGAATTGGCTGAAAATGTGCTTCTCTTGATTTTTGACCAAAGTATTATATACGGCGTATCTGCTGATGTAGATACAACGTATTCTTTAAAGTCAGACAATGGTCTTGAGATCTTTAAAGTCTTTAGATACAGTGTATTCTTCTAGAATCAGTTGACTTTCTCAAACTCTTCGTTTACGCTTCAAAACACGTTATTTTCTCCTTCTTTTGCCAAATGCTCGATAATTACTGCAAATAACAAATACAAACGATTAAGTACCAATACGTGCAATAATTATACCAAAGTGGTTAATAAACATGGGATAAATGATGCTAGTAAGATGACGTTATTTGATGTCATCAGTGCTTCAAAGACCTTTTTAGGTTCTTTTTTAGAGAGAAAATCTACAAAGAGACATTCATGAGCTAAAGCAGCACTAAGTTCTCCATCCATGGCTCGAGTGAGCATTCTAGCTCCTAGATCACCTATGATATTTACTAGCTCAATGTGTTTGTCCTGAGACCACTGTCTTGAGGGACTAAAGAGGCATAGGATGGAAAGATAAAGAATAAATTAGGAATTAAATTGTATCATTTTTTTTCTAAAGTATCCTCTACATTTGTCAGAGAGATAAGTGTTTAGAATCTGAATATCTCAGTGCATGGAGATTATCTGTCACACCTCCAAACGGGGGCCAAGACAAGAATACATGTGTCCGAAGGTTGGGACTCAAATACACATCACACAAGATACAAAGAACGACCTCTAAGGGTACGTTTGAAAATCCAACATCGTTCATAATTTGAAATAGTTTAAAGTTTGACATAAGTTTTAAAGGAAAATAGTGAGGAACGAATAAGCAAGTGGGTTTTAGGAAATATTAGAGCAACGTAAGTTAGGGGGAGCGCGTATTAGGCTGATAGTCGTAGTAGTTCGAAGGGAAAAGGGGATGGCGGGCGGCAGCCATGCATAGCGGACAGTGGCGCGGATCAATATATAGGCGAAGCCTGTCGAGGCCGGGAGATCACGGGGGGGGGAGGGCGGAGAGCGGTGGAGGCCGGCTAAGACGACGCGGACGAGATGCGTGAAACTCAAACGTAGTGAGTCAGCCATGAAAGTGTTGGTATGTACGCGAGATCATAGGAGTTTGTGGTGATTATGGTAATATTAAAATGTACCGAACGAGTCAAAGCGAGCGGGAGTAGGGTGGCAGTAGCGAGGACACGTTAGGTAATTTTATATCTCTAGGGATACAACATCAGAGGTAATTACGGGAGACACACTTGATCGTTCTTTATACAGCTACTTGGTGCACTAAGCTGCATGAACTCTCTACAGGCTACAAATTTACCAAACTCGTAGAACACGCCATTTTAACATCATGCCGAATTAGTATTTCACCACGCCCTAGAGGATACTGATCCAGAGCATCAACCTAATTGACATTTCGAACATGTATATTTCCACACTTCTGTCTTCGGGAACCTCTTTCAGACACACATCTAGATGACTCAGAGATACTCACTATGGTCTTCATTCTACTCTCATCGGAGTACTAGTGAGAGTGGACTTAAATGAATCTGAGCTGAGACTCCAATCGTACTGACAATGTCGGATAGTAGTATCAAGCATTCAGTCGCGGGTCTGACACGTTCACAACAACACAGTTTACTTGTATCTCTGTCAGTTAGTCTTAGATCTTTGGCAAATATGATCACTCTGATCTCTCTCGGAGGTGTCATAATGGGGGTGCTAGTCTGGGCATTGCAGTGGGAGTGATTTTAGCAGAGGGGTGGTTGATGATGGGTATCTGGCAACGAGATAGGGGGTGCACGCCGACGAATAATGACGCTCTGTCGAGCTAAGAAGAGAATCACTGCAGCACCACGTTAGTGATATTCTATAACTAGTACAGTTTGAAAACAAGCAATGTTTCTCACCCCAAAATAGTAAAGTAAAAGTAGTAAAACATGGGGCTATGAACTCACCGTAGCAAAATGAGCAAATGATAATCACGCAAGTAAAAGATGATATAGAAATCTAGCGGCGACCTAGAATAATAACGCGTCTCAGAAACACGGAAAGTATGCCAAGAATTGCACAATATCTTAATCACCAAAATACATCCATGTGTGTTTGCTTTAGTTTGGTTAACAAGACATGATGAAATGAAATCATATAGTTTTTCTTTAAGTTTCGGCGTTTATCCAAAAGTTTCCATTTTTAGTAAGTTTCTATTTTAGGAAAGTTTTTAGTTTCGGGACGTTAATATCGTCCCCTATAATTGTTAAGTTTCCATAAGTCAAAATGCACTAACTAGCCTTAATTACATAACTTTTAATTCTGTTCTGCTAAATTCTTACCAAACTTACTATTTTTAGTAACTTTATCGCTTTTCCCAAAATATGTTGACGGCGTCATTAAACAATACAAATCAATATATAAGTGTTACTATATGTTTCGCTAATGTTTAGAAAGTCCAAAAATGTTTGAAAGTGTCCAAAAACCCATTTTACTATTCACATGAAAACCTATTTTACTATTCACATCTGCAACTATTCATTTGGTTTCGCCGAAAAATATTTTAAGTTTTATTTGGTCATAACTTGGTCGTTTTAAATCCGTTTTTAAAGTGTGTTATATGAAAAACTATCTATTCGAAACGAGCTTTTCAAAAACTACTTTTACGTCTAATGAACACATTTTTAGGTCTACCAAAACCTCAAAACAAATTTGGGACAACAAGCACTTTTTGTCAAAAACGCAACCAAAATCCACCCAAACTTCACAATAGTGTCTAATCTAGCCTAATCTCCATTCAAACTAATTCACTAACAAAACCACAGACCTAAATCTAACCTAATCCCTTTATTCTATTGTTTGCAACACTCATCAACTCTCATCTTACCAGAACATAGATTTAACTAGGAAACAAATGGAACATCATTATTTTAAAAATCTGGTCTTTAAAATCTTTTAAAAAATTGAAACAACAACATAAATGGATGTATTATCTTGAACATATAAGAAGAACATAAGAAAAACCACAAAGAAAGATTCAAGATACTTACAAGAATGAAGAACAAGAAGTAATAACACAAGATCTATACCCAAAATCAATAGATTTATAAAACCCACTAATAAAATTAGAAACCCTAATTTTGTAACCTTGAGAAAACTCATGGAAATAAACCAACCAATACTTGGATATACCTTAGGTAACCTTAGAAATGAACTTAGAATGCTTGAATCTTGATAGAAATCAAAACTATGGAAAGTATATGTGTGTGTATGTATGTCGTGGCCAAGAGGAAGGAAAAAGAGAGAAGAAATTTATTGGTGGCTTGCGAAATGAATTAGAAACCCTAAGTTGTGAGAATATAAGGTATTTATAGGCCAAGGAAGGTTTAGGGTTACATGGTTTTAAGTAACAAGTGACCAACACACACCAAAGGTGTGTGTGTGTGGGGTTCGGCCAAAACTAGGTCACAAGGACCATCATGGTTCAAAATTTTGGTCCATGGTTCATATTATGTCTCAAATTTGAATTTCCAAGTCAAATGTACAAGTCAAAGTGTGTAAGCATGAATTTGTCTTTGCTTGGATGGATGAGTGTGCATGAAATGGACTTCCTCATGTGTCACTTTCATACACATGCATGGGAAGTTCAAGAAAAGATACCTTTGATTTAATTTCAAGGCTTATGCTTGCATTGGTTTTTGAGTTTTAGGCGTCCAATATATACAAGAAGGGAAGAGGTGACCGAATTTTTGACTAGAAAACGAAGATGGACGATAACTAAAGTTTACACGAAAAGATTTCGGGTTTTCGGGGTTCCGTTAGGTCAAAAACGCGAAAAACGCAATTTAAACGTTAAAGCGTAAAAATAAATACCGGGAGTGATCGTAAACTACGAAACACTTAGAAAAGATAAAATAACTCATATAATATCTAAACTAATCAAAATCCGAAGTCGGAACGCGTCCGATGACGTTTTTTAGATTTACGCGGGTTAACTTCCCGGTAAACTGCCGGATTCAAACGTAACGTATAAAAGTCAAAAATAATGATCGGAAAAGTTTAAAATATTGACCTGAAATTTTCGGGGTGTGACATTCTTCCCCCGTTAAAGAAGCTTTGTCCTCAAAGCTTAAGACGTGGACTAAGGGTTAACGAAAAGATGAGGGTACTTTTTCTTCATTTGATCTTCACGCTCCCAAGTAAACTCGGGCCCTCGTCTCGAATTCCAACGGACCTTCACGATTGGAATGCGGCTTTGCTTTAGCCGTTTAACTTCTCGATCCATAATTTCAACTGGTTCTTCAATGAAATTAAGCTTGTCATCAATCTGGATCTCATCCAACGGAATAGCTAGTGGTTCGTCTACGAAACACTTCTTCAAATTGGAAACATGAAAAGTGCTATGAACTCGGCTCAATTGCTCTGGGAGTTCAAGTCGATAAGCAAGCGTTCCCACTTTAGCAAGAATCTTGAAAGGTCCAATATAGCGAGGGTTCAGCTTCCCCCGTTTGCCGAAACGTATCACCCCTTTCCATGGCGACACTTTCAACATGACCTTATCTCCAACCTCAAATTCCAATGGCTTACGTCTCCTATCGGCGTAGCTCTTCTGTCTATCTCGTGCAGCTTGAATACGCTTCTTGATCTGAATGATCTTCTTAGTTGTTTCATGAACAATTTCCGGACCAGTGAGCTGAGCGTCTCCAACCTCAGCCCAACAAATAGGCGATCGACATTTTCGGCCGTAGAGAGCTTCAAACGGTGCAGCTTTGATACTAGTGTGATAACTGTTGTTGTAAGAAAACACCACCAAAGGTAGGTGTCTATCCCAACCTTTCCCAAAATCAATCACACAAGCACGCATAATGTCCTCCAAAGTTTGGATGGTTCTCTCACTCTAACCATCTGTCTATGGGTGATAAGCCGTACTTATATCCAATTGAGTACCTAGAGCTTTATTTAGCAATTTTCAATGAAGAATCTATTGATAGCAGCTTCACACGATTCAACGCTACTGTGACTAGTCTTAAATCTTTAGATCCGGACTACTCAAGCAAGAATCACGTGAGAAAGTTTCTTCGTGCTCTCCCATTGAAATGGAGAGCCAAGGTAACAGACATTGAAGAAGATAAAGACTTGGCTACTCTTCCTCTGGATGAGCTAATTGGAAACTTAAGGTTTATGAAATAGTCTTGGACAATGATGGCCTAGCTTCTAAGACCACTAAAGAAAATTTTAAGTCTTTGGCTCTTAAAGCTAAAGTCACTAGTTAGAAAACTAATGACGATAGTGATACCCAAGATGGAAGCGATAAAGACATAGATGAAGAAGAAGAAGCCAAAGCATTCAATTTGATGGCTAGGAACTTCCGCAAGTTCTTTCGCAAAGGTAATCGGTTCAGACATAAAAATTGATTTGGTAATGATGGTGATCGATTCGGCAAAGGCCGCGGTAATAGCTTTGGGAACAAAGGTGGTGAAAGATTAAAGCCAAAGGTGGCTTGCTACAATTGCAGTATAGAAGGCCACTTTGCTAGTGAGTGTAGAAAACCGAAGGAGAACAAGGCTTTTATCGGAAGAACTTGGAGTGATAGTGAAGACGGTGATGAACCTCAAAACGACGCAACATGTCGCATGGCGATCGACTCTCAAGAGGTTGTATCCAAACCATCTAGTTTAAATAATGATTTAAATATTATTGATTTGCAAAAGGAGAGTGAGGAACTCCTAAAGTTTAATAAGGATTTTACTAAAACTTTTGAAAAACTTTTAAAAGAAAAACGTACTCTTGAAGATAAGAACTCAAAACTTTTAAGTAAAATCAATGACCTTGAGTTTGAGGTAAAGAAACTTGTAAATGATAAAGAGGTGGTTAAACCTTGTCAAAAGTGTGTTGAACTCACACAAGAGGTTGACTCTTTAAAGAACAATGTTTCCAAGCTTCAAAACGAAGCGTTGAGTTTTTCAAAATTCAAGGAAAGTAGTATTGCTTTGGATGATATGCTAAGTCGTCAAAAGTTGTCCCAAGATAAGGAAGGTCTTGAATTTTCTAAAAATGAGAGAACCACTTCCGCAAGTCCAAACAAACCAATAGTGTTTGTAAAAGAAGTTAAAAATAAAATCTTTCAAAAAGCTTCGTTAAACCCGTAGTACCTCAAACTCACTTTGCAAACACTCGAGGTTCCTAAGGACACATTGCAAGAGTGGAAACAAGACATCACTCGAGCTCACACAATGGACTTTGATACATACGACCTCGAGTTAACCATAGACCTCTCCTACCCACACCAAATATGAGACCTTCAAACTCATATAACCGAACTCCTACCCAAATCAAAGGCTAAAAACACCTTGGAGCGTTGGACCAAACTTTCAAAACTCCCATGATTTTTAAAACAATCCTTGGTTCGCGTTCTCAAGGTACGGCCTACATAAACTATGTGCTTTACTACAAGACCCAAGAATGGTTAACTTGGGCACCATATTTGCTAACCATAACGGACCCAAGAAAAATAGGTACCATGACCTTTAATTCATATTTTCTTTTAGGTGTGTCTTAAATGCGATCTACGACCGGATGATTAGATTATGGATAGTGGTTGCACTAAGCACATAACCGAGAATGGAAGATTGTTTACTTCGTATAAGGCGTATGATGGTGGACTTATCGTATTTGGGAGCAACCTAAAGGGCAAGGTCGTCGGTGGAAGTAATATTTCTCATGACTCCATTACAATTACCAATGTTGAGCATGTTAGTGGTCTAGCTTTTAACTTGATTAACGTAGGTCAATTATGTGATGATGATTATGTAGTTAACTTTACTAAAGTAGATTGTACTATTAGTAAAA
>BQNB010173017.1:0-13405 GCA_026074375.1 Tanacetum coccineum
GTTTAAAAACGTTTTTAAGTTGTATTAACAATGCATAACCACAATTTTATTATATTCTTAACGTGAGTGATTTGAAAATAAAATTGTGGTTTTGGTTCGAAATCAATTTTTCAACAAGCTCTCAAATGTATGCAAATCCTATGTCTACGGGAAACATATTAGTTATACATTGTATCCTAGTAGTCTTGATTGTACAATATTGAAAGAAAAATAAAAAATCCCCAATTTCAATTTTAGTGTTCATCATGAACCCTTGACTCAAATTGAAAGAAAATAGATGAAATGACTTACAATTGATGATCTTTAAAATATTGTGAGTGATTATAGGTGTTGATTTGATCTTCAATTATAGTTTTAGTGGTTAATTTTGAGTTTTTGAGGTGTTGTGTTCGTGTTCGTCGCTGCAGGTATAAAAGGGGGTGTTTGTTTTTGTGTTTTGAATTTTTTTAGTTAAGTGTTCAATTTTAGTGTCTGCTGATGGCGGTCCTATATCGCCTGGCGGTCCCAAATATATTGGGGGGCTGCCTAGGGTATGGGGGGCCCTCAGCGAGGGGTTTTGGACTTAGTTTTTAACGAAAATTTTACAAATAGGAGTGACATTTTAATTTGCATCTCGCGAATTAAAAATGCTTAAAGTACTTCGGATGAAGTATTTAAGTTGTCATGACACGGAATGAAACATGAACTAGAATTGAGACAGAAAAAGGAGAAGCGGACTAATGTGATTTATGGAATCTGCTCCATCATTCCTAAACCAAGACGTAGATACTTAAACGATTCACGTTTAAGGGGTTTCGTAAGAATGTCGGCAATGTTGTCAACGGACGTCACTTTTTTTATTGAGATATGTCCTTTTTGGACATTATCACGAAAAAAAAGGTGACGAATTTTGATGTGTTTGGTTCGAGAATGTTGCACCGGGTTTTTTCAAAGGTCAATCGCACCTTTATTGTCGCACATGATCGGGACGTCGTTGAGTTGAATGTCGTAGTCGATAAGAGCTTGTTTCCTCTATAGTGCTTGCTGACATGCCTTTCCGGCGCTTACATATTCGGCTTTGGTAGTGGATATAGCAAGAGCGGTTTGTTTCTTCGAGAACCAAGATGTCAAACAACATCCCACGAACGTGCAAATACCGCTAGTGCTCTTTCAATCCACCTAATCTCCCGCATGACCAGAGTCGGCATATACTACTGTTTCTATGCTGGTCCCCTTAGGATACCATAAATCCTAAGTGCGTAGTGCCTATAATGTATCGAATGTACGTTTAACGCTTCATGGTGAGTGGTTTTGGGTAGCCTCTGGAATCGGGCACAAGGGCAGACACTAAACATGATATCGGGCTACTTGCCGGTTGGTTATAATAAACTACCTTTCATGCCTTGATACTTGGTATTATCTACCAGCTCACACTATTCGTCTTTCGTGAGTTTAGTATCGGAGGACATGGGGGTTTTCATTGGTTTTGATTCTTCTAAGCCAAATTTCTTAAGCATTTCTTTAATATATTTAGATTGATTGAAGAAAATACATTTCCATTTGTTTTATTTGTAGTCCAAGGAAGAAGATTAAAGTTCCGACCATCATGCTATCTCGAAACTCCGTCATGCTTGTTTTTGGCAAATTCAACCACATGTCTTGACATTTCAGATCGAATATGATGTCTTTGACATATATTTAAAACCATGATGAGGTTTGAACTTTTTTCTTAGTAAAAAGAGTGTTATTACCATCCTATTTTTTATTCATGTTTAATTAAGGGAACGTTTTTAGTCTATCTTACCCAGTCTTTGGGTGCTTGTTAAGACCATATTTAGACGTTCTATTTAGTTTATAAACTGATCTGGTTGTTCAATAGTCAATGGAATCCTGGAGTGTGTGCACGTATACATACCTCATTGTTTAAACCGTTCAGGGTATGACTTTTTTACATCCATTTGGATAGTTTTAAAGTTAAAACACAGCGTATAGCTAATAGGTATCTAAATTAAATAAGTCTAGAAAATACTTGGGCATAAGTTTCATACATAATTGATGCCCTCTTGTTGATTATAGCCTTGAGCCAACTAACCTAGCCTTTTTCTAGAAAATTCTAATGCCGTTCATCGTCTAACTGATTTCTAAACACCCACTTTGTTCCGACTAATTGTCATATTCCTAGGTTGTGGAACTAACTCCAAAGGTGTCGTTAAACAATGAATTGATTTTAATTCTTCTTGCATAGCGACTATCCACTATCATCCGTTAAAGGCTTCATTCACATCTTAGGTTCTATAGTTGTTATAAAACAAAAGATGTTACTTGGTTTTGGGCTTGTGACTAAGGGTGTTTCTCCCCGACAATGGCAGAAAACTCAAGGAGTGCAACTAATGATCAATCATAACACATGTTACAAAATAGAGAAAACTACAATGCTAAACTTCAAGTTGCCATGAAGACTTCAACCTCGAACAACCTCGAGTGATGTCCCAAATCGCAACACAAATCCACAATCTCTTACAATTATTTAAATGCCCCCACAGGGGTCCATAATCCAAACTTAATCCAAAACATTCAAATACTATAATCAAACAACAAGCAAGCAAGACTTCACGTGAAAATCCACTCGGGATACTTCTAAGTCTGTATCCTCATTCACCAGTTTTTCTTCTTTCACTTCACATGAAATGATACTAGGTAAACGCCAACAATAATGTTGGTGAGCTCGTAGGTTTGACCTTAAACCCAAAAGCTGTGCAAATATTTCAACGGTGGACAATAGTGCTATATGACAGTGAATATATGCAAACAACCTTAGCATCACCGCTAATCAATAACCATATGTCACTTACACACCTAAAGGGCCTACCAGTTGGAGCACTAAAATTAGGGCAGGACCACACACAAACCTGGGTAGGCGTACCCATCTGCTTAATATTTACCAAATATAGGGCGTAGGCGTTACCATCTGCCTCTCAAACCATCATAAAACATAATATTCACATAGCAGTCATAAGCACACAACTTATCCCAAAAACAAAACCACATTTCGCACAGATCAATTCAAAACATTTCAAAACACATTTGAGTATCATTTTCTCCTAAAGGAAAAACAGTAAAAAGTGGGGCTATGAGAACTCACCTCAAGCAAGTCTTTAGCAACCGAATCTTAATTACACAAGCAAATGTAATGACGTCCACACACGATTCTAGAACACTCCAGTTAATGTCCCAAATTTAATCTCTGAATTCCAAAACTATCTTCACGTTTAGATGATTAGTGTTTAGACGCGTTGTCAATTACTCATTACAATGTAGTGGTGATGATGGTTGACGACTGTTGACTATCAAATATCGTCTTTTTTATTGCAATAAATTTATTCCCACGTATTAACCTTATTTTGTATAGTTATTGCAATGATTTTTTACTTAATCGTTTATATTAAGCATTTGCAGAGTAATTATGGATGTAAATTGGTGAAACATAGCAAAAGGCGCGCATTCTGGAGCTTAAATGAAGATATTTTGAAGATTACTATTTGAAGACCAATACGCTGTATCCATCAAGAAGATACGGCGTATCCGTGCCTGCACTCACCAAAGACCACAGAAGATTAAAGATCAATACGCCGTATCTAGAGGACTCAATACGCCGTATTCAAGATATGGAATCAATATAATATTCTGAAAAGAATATCAAACGTGGTACCTTCTCCAAGAAACCCCATAATGTATATCAACACATTAGATAGCTGTTTTGAAACGACTTCTAAGACATTATAAATATATGATTCATGAGGAGACATAAGTGTGATACCATATACTTTAGTAATCGTGCAGTTTTTGGTTATCATTCGTTAACGCGGTTGTTTACCTTTGGCTAAATTATTACTCAGTATTTATTATGTCGTTTTATTGGGCTAATACCCGAAGGTATTAGCCATTACTATAAAGGCTAAATGTTCGGTATTTGTTTTATATCGATTTCTTGATTTATCGTGTATGCTTGTTTATGTTTATAAATTTATACTTGTTTCGCCGCTTTGTATGCGACCTATCATTACTGGATCTATGATAAGGGGACCAAGAGGTTCTAGAGTATGGGATAAGCTCTACCATATAATTATAAATATAACCCAGGAATAATTAGTTACCCAAATATTGTCATTCATAAGTCTGTGTCTAGTATAACACCCCCACCCCCTTCGGGCTTAACTAGTTAATTGGATATTGCCAATGGTTTATTGATCATGTTGTCTAGCAGGTGACCTAAATAATTCAACAAATAACGTTCTGATTCCATTGGATAGTTGGACAAGTGGACTACTAGTGTATAGATTGTCATTAAGCGGTAAGTGGGTAAAGTCTCTATGAAGATAGGCTTTAACAAGATCACCTTTGCTTTTATACCCTAAGTTAGTTACTAATCACAAATAGGTGCTTTAAGCGGATGCTTTTATTGTGACACGAATTTAACGTGTATAGGTCTTAGGAATGATAGTATCGCTAAGTCTTAAGTAATGAATTAGTCACCTCGGAGCGAGAAATCATTGCACTAAATAAATAAACCAACGTTCTAATCGGATTAATAATGGTTTTATACGTTTTCTTATATAAGGGTTTGGACGATCTTTTATCTTTTGTTTAATTAGCTTATCATGGGTAACAGTTTATTGATGATTCGTAGTCACCATACCAAACTTATGCCAGTCTCTCATGTTGAAAACCCCCTTTTTTTCCCATTAGAATTAGGATTTTAGACTGACATAGGTTTAACCTTAGGTTTTAGAATAGATTTTTCATAGATTAGTTTCCAAGATATTAATTAATTTGATAGAATTCGACCTCGCTCTCAGTGACCGACACCCTACTTACATGGAATACTAATACGATGGTTACACTGCCCGTTAGAGTGTCTGTTTTTTGTTGAGGTTGCAAAATATAATTTAAGACTCTGAATCATATATAAAAACAACCCTAACATACACACATCATCGACATAGCCACAACATTCATATCAATCCCATTTTTTAAAAAATCTTGATTAATACATACTTTTACTATTTAGAGAATAATAGGTTAAGTATTATAAATAAATATTTATAATTAATATATTATATAAATTAATTATCTCGACATGTCTATTCAGTAACCTTAGTCATTTAAAATTAATATATCTACGGTTGAAAATTAACGTTTACTCATATTTGACCACATTAGAGAAAAGTTTTGAGAAAAATACATTTCTTCGTCTTTTAGTTATTTATTATGTAATAAAATATATTAAATAATATGTTAATTATTTAAAATCAAAAAAAATAATGTTTTTTAAGAAAATTTCTAAGTATATACTTTTTACGAACATTTCAACTGACCGTATGCTACATAAATGTTTTCCAAGGTTTAATATCCTTTTTTTTCAACACTCTTCGACAAAACTCCAAAATCTCAATCTTTAACGTTTACTAAAACGTTTTTCTTAAAATATTGCTCAATATCACTTTGTAAACACATTTTCACATTCAAAAGTCCGTCAAAACACTCATAACGACTAAATATCGCTTATTAGGCTTTAAGGCCCAACGAGGGTCCATTAAGATATTTATAAGTCCAAAATACGACCCAAGTTCAAAACCAAAGTCCATTTACATACATAAGCTTATACCAATAAGTAGAAAATAATCCGGACCGCAATAAGCCCTCCCATTAAGCCACGACTTAAATAGACTTATTAGGCCGTGAGCCATAAGCTCAAAATTACGTATATTAAGCTTAAACATAAGCTAACAAGCTACGTATCGCATTTGGTTATTACCATAAGCCTCAAAAATAGTCCACAACATACGCCATAACGCAAAAATAATCAAAATCACTTTCCTAGTGAATTTGGGATGTTTTGTGGCATATAAGCCTAAATAAGCAAGAGATTGCTTAAAATAAGTCCGAATATACTATACATGATACTACCAAAAAAATAAGCATTTCGGCATCATAAATTATTACCATCACGACCACAACATCCCAAAACTACAAAATCCTACTTCTTTTTTTAAAACCACGAAACCAAACACCCTCTTTTTATTCATTTCGTTTCCAAAAATCGATTTTTTCACGAACGATCTACTTGTAAATAAAATCTATGCATCAAAAATAATCCCAAGGACAAAAAAATTTAATTTGAAAACTACAAGAAAAATATATCAAAAATGTATATTTCGACACGTACGGACAACACAAAGCTTGTTTAATTGAATAACCGTGCACTAGAATCAACCCTATATTCACCAATCTCATGCTTTTTATCAAAATTCCAAAAATTATAAGAGTGTGTGTGTTGCCTAGTTCGGACGCCAAGAGGGAGAGGAAGAGAGGTATTTTTTATATGAAAATGAAATGAAGAAAATTATCTATTGATAAGCATTATAGATGTACAACCTTGGGACACACTAGCTAAAAGTTAGCCTCTTTGTCTCCTCTTGACTTCTTGACTGGCTAGAGCATCCTAGGGGTCTCGGGTCCTTCTTTTCATGTCGAAATCACTTAAATACTCGTAAAAACCTACCTACGCTAAATAATTCACCCCAAAGTTAATTAGCATTTTTATTCACCTTAAAAATACTTTTCCATTAACCTAGAGTATTTACACGACGTATTTACACTTTACACCCTTCTAAACTCATTTAGACATTAACGGACGTGTTGGACTCATTTTTTGGCATTTCTTAAAATTCACGGGTCAAACCACCCAGAATACAAATAACACAATAATACTTTCCAAAAGGGATTATTAATCACAATAAACCACAATTCATCACAATTCTCATAAAAATCATCACCGTCAAATAGTATTAAAATCTGAATAAACTGGAAAAAAGTCAATAGTCAAGGACTAACTAAATGAAATATTCAGAACATAAAAATGGCAAAGGTTACATCTACCCTTAAAAGAATTTTGTTCCTCGAAAATTCATATACAAATCACTAAACAAATGCGGGCTACTTTCCAAATTTCATATGATCTCATGTTCCAGTGAACTTAAGGGCACGTTTCCGAATTACACCGAACCTTGGACGATGGGACAAATCCTACCTACGCTTCAACTTCTTAAACTCTCTTTCCAAAATTTCCACAGGCTCTTCCACAAAAATTAAACTAGCATCCAAATGACTCTCTTATCCAAAGCACTTGCAGTGTTAGATCAGTACAAACAGTTCTTAATGGTTCGACACATGGAACGATGTCATGAAATCATTCAACTCTTCAGGCAATCTAACCGTTAGGCTTTGGGCTACCTTTTTAATAATATCAAAAAGGTCCAATCAACTATAGGTGCTAACTTTCCTTTCTTCCCAAAGCGTACTACACCTTTCTAAGGCGACACTTTGAGCAAGACATAGTCACCTACACTAAACTCTAGAGGCTTCTCCTTTATCGCATAACTTTTCTGAACAGAACACACGAGCCTTTTAAATATAATTAAAAAAAAAAAAGGGGGGTTCCTATCCTTATATGAGGAGATCTTCTTAGTAGTCTCTTGAACTAACCAGTACTATCCAAGGGTGTCAAAACTCGCGATCTCACATAGGATTATTTTTTGTCTTCTGACAGGATCAGGATCGTAGGATCGAATCAAGATCGTACGATCCTACCAATTAGATTATGAGAAGATGAGAAGAAGACCACTAGTTTTCATCTTGAAATTGTGATTTGAGAAAGTAGATACTTAAGTTTAGTATGATTAGAAAATAGAAAATTGACCGTCAATGTTCAGTTAGTATTTTTATTTTGTTAATTTGTTGGGCTTAAGAAAATAATGGGCTAAAAACTAGCTAGAAACTTAAGATAGATATTAGCTTAGTAAACTCGAAACCAACTGGGCTAGCTCAGTTGGCCACCAAGATTCCATAGGGGCTTGGGAAGGGAATTATGTGGCCTTTGGGAGGCTCGATGGGTAGTAGTCCCACCCAGGACTTTTACCGCTTCAGGTGGAATAGGAGGACCGAGGAAGTACAGGCGGGTTGAGGGTATAACATACTGCCTAATTGGATGTCACTGCTGGACCTGAACCACTAACAACTAACAAGCTGTTATAAAAAAAAGCTTACTAAACTCATATTCGCACGCGATCCTACGAGTTTACATTCGATTCTATGATCCCACCTATTTTTGTTCCTACAAACGATTATTCATATTTTTGCTGGTTAAAACGTTGGATTCGTTTGATTCCTACGAGTTTACTCGCGAGTTTGACAGCCTTGCATCCTATTCATACTGATCATCTCCAACATCTGCCTCATATTGGTGAAACGTTACTTTCTACATACAATTGCAACTCTCATAACGGAGCATACCTTCACACTAGAATGATACTATGTTTTACGAAAACACATACAACGAAAGAATGAACATCACCAACGTCCTCCAGATGTCTAGGCACGTTTACACTCTAAGTATGTCTTCTTTGTCTTGAATAGTTCACTCACTTTGACCATCAGTCTGAGGGTGATAAGTCATTCTTCATGTCTAAAACGTGTACCTATTGCATCTTGCATTTGACTGCCAAAACATTGATGTTGAAAACTACTTTATTGTATCCGATATAATCGAGATTGGCACACCATGATCTAGCAAATATCTCAATTTAAATACAATCTAGCCAATCTATCCCCATCTAATAATCCTCAGCATAGGTAGGAAAATGAGCAGACGTAGTCATTTAGGTCCACAAATGACCAGAATTGTGGTGATTTAAGATTTCTTGGTATATATAGTATATATTTACATATAAATATATATATATATATATATATATATATATATATATATATATATATTATATTTATATATATATATTTATATAATAATAATTATATAAATAAATCACAAATTCAATAATAGGAAATTCCTAGCGGCTATTAGAAGGGAAATTGCTTTTACCCAAAGAAAAATCCTAAAAAATCTTCTCAGGTCGTGTCCCGACGAGGTGTGAATGGAAAATCGAGGTAACGTTTGTTAAACAACGCTTGAATATCACAAAACTTGAAATAGGTTTTTCTTTTTATTTTCTATATTTCCTAACTAAAATGTTATTTTTATTTTTTTTTCTTTTCTTTTTTAATTAATTATTATATTTTTTTTTTTTTTTTTTTTTTATTTATTTCTTTTTTTTTTTATTATTTTTTTTTTATTTTTTTTTTTATTTATTTTTTTTTTATTTTTTTTTTTTTTTTTTTTTTTTTTTTTTTTATTCTTTTTTTTTTTTTTTTTTTAAAAATCAAAGTAAAAGGCACAATTAAAAATAAAATAAAAAAATATAAATAATTTATTAATAAATAAAAAACGATATATTATTTATTTTTTATAATTAGATTTATAGATAAACAATTAAATTATTTAATTTAAACAATTAAAGGGTGTTAAAAACCTAAAAATGGATTAACGGGATTTAACAATCCAATTTTTTTAAAAAAACCTAAAATCCTAAAATTTTAAAACCTACGAAAGTATATTTTATTTTTAACAACCTAATGATTTTAAAAGAAATTTTTAAAAATAAAAAAAAGATTTATTATATTTTTTTTTTGACTTTTTTAAAAATTCTTTTATGATTTTTAAACAATGGATTTAATAAAAATAATTAATTATAAATATTAAACTAATTCGGAAAGAAAAATATGAAAAATTCATTGAAAAGTAACCCCCCCTTTTTGAACTAATTAAATTCTAAGAAAAATATGGTGGGTTGTAAACAGCTTATTGTAATATGCTGTAATAAGCAGAAAGGGGGCTTATAACTTAAAAAGGCTAAAAGTGTATAAAAGAAAAGTAGTGAGTGGTTATAACGCAAAAGACTCCAAGGGCAGAGTCGTGTGGTGTGTGGTGTGTTGTTAAAATACTTACTTGAGTGAGGGTGAGTTCTCAAGGTTCGGAGCCTTGTCTCCTTGACTTCTCCCTTCTTCCCAAGTATTTTTATTTTGCAAAAATTTTGAAACATCTTTTTAGATAAAGATAAAAATAGGACTTTTTGTTAAATGAGTTTTTTATTTTTAACCTAAAATAAGCTAGAAATAAGCTCCTAAAAGTGACAGTTAAGACTTTTCTAACTAAATGACTTTTGGCTTAAACTTTTTGGCCTTTTTAGATTAAATAAGTTAACATGGAAACTAATAAGCTAAAAACAAATGATACCTAAACCCTAATAAGCATTACAAACAAACAAAATAAGCTAACAATGCAGCTAAATAAAGCCTTATAATGACAGGTTACCCTTAAAAAGCTTTTTAAACTTAATTTCTAAAACTTAAAAATGCTAATAAGCTTAAATAAGCTCTAACCTAAGTTAAATAAGCTAAAAAGAACTTAAACCTAACCTATTAATCAAATCTAAGCACAAATTAAGCAATCCTAACAGCTAAAAATCTCAAATAAGCTAATAAGCAGTTAAGCCAAAATCTACTAACCAAACAGCCTACAAGGGCACTTTCTAGCTTATTTTTAAGCTAGGAAGTGGATCCTTATGGCTTAGGGACTTATCAAACTTTAAAGCTTATACAATAAGCTATCTGAATTAGCAATTAAAAAGCATTTTGAAAATCAAATGAGCTGTGAAAAAGCTGAATGAAAATGGCTGTTCAGATGTTTTGGGTTTTTTTTTTAATTTTTTATTAAAGACAAAAGGCCTAAGTGCAACCCTATTTTTAAGCTAGAAAAATAAGTTTAAACTATGAAATAAGTTGAAACAGATTTAGATTACCCACCAATGAGCTTATGCTCTTAAATTCAGATTCTAAAAACTATTTTAACTAACCAAAATTTGATTATGAAAAAGGACTTATACTTTGAAAACAAAACTTAAGAAAACTATGATAGATTTAAACTAAAGCACAAATGCAAATGCACACTTATACTAACTCTATCTACTACATTTTAGCATCCAAACAAAGACAAGAAAGTCAAGGTTTAAACTTCCATATAGGACCAAAGCTGCAGATAAGCGTTACAAGATGATGATTATAACACCTCATAATTAAATTCAAATTCACAAATCTTATTTAAAACAATAATTATGACCTTAACTACTTACAATAAAACAGATTAAAAGCCTACCTTAAATTGATTTTCAAAGTACAACTAATGGGTCTATTTGGGATTAAACAGCAACTAACATGGGTTTGTGCTATCTTTGCCTAAACGCCTTCTTTTTTAAGTTCCTTAAAAAAAAAAAATATCATTTTTAAGCTTAAACAGGTTAAGAACACTTAAGAAACTCATAAACGATAAAGATTTTTAAGGTAGAATAAGCACATTATAAGCAATTAAAACTCTAAAACATAAGAGTGAAAATAAGCATTAAATAATTTAAAATAAATTCGGCAGGTTAAGCTAAAAACATGAAAAATAGAGGAAACTTACAAAAACCTTGCTTAATAACAGGGCAAAACTAAGCTGATCTACAAGTCTAGTTGTCAAAGAACCAAGTAGTGAACCTAGAGCCCATCCAGGTTTGGCTTGTTATCATTTTTTAGTTTGATGGTGATTTTTAGGTAATTAAAAAGGTTTAAACTCTTCAAAGCTAGGGTAAGCTTGAATAGTTTAAGTAAACGCTTAAGTATGAGTTAAAAAGAGCTTATGTGAGCTTATAAAACATTTTTAAAACACAAAATACCTTAACTTAAAAACAGATTTCTTAAAACTTAAAACTTCAAATTTTATTAAACTTAAAAAATGGAAAAAAAGATTGGGAAATTTTAATTGCATTAAAGTAAAATACATTAAAAATGAGCTTTGCTAAAAACTTGATATACTAAAATACTTCAAGTCTAGCCTCTTTAGTTGGCTGAGTTATGTGAGTGAAGATAGCAGGTGTGCAAGTTGTGTGACTGAAGTCCAAAACTCATCAAAGCCATCCATTTTGAGTGTTCTCCAAGTTTTATCATCCAAGCCATCCATTCTTTGTCTTCATTCCTTGACGAAAGGGTTTTGTTTAGAGATTGCCATGGTTGGCGTTTAGTGTTTTATGGAGGTAAATCTAACCTATAGGCCACTGGACCGATCCTCTCAATGATCTCGAATGGTCCAACGAACCTAGGTGCTAATTTCCCCTTCTTCTCAAAGCGTACTACACCTTTCCAAGGCGACACTTTGAGCAAGACATGCTCACCTACACTGAACTCTAAGGGTTTTCTCTTCTTATTGGCATAGCTTTTTTGATGATCTCGCGCAACCTTAAGTCTATCCTTAATCTGCGAGATCTTCTCAGTGGTCTCTTGCACTAACTCAGGTCCTATGAACTGACCTTCTCATACTAGAATGATAACTATTGTTATACGAAAACTCAACCAACAGAAGATGAACATCCCAACTTCGTCTGAAGTCCAAGACGCACGCTCTAAGCATGTATTCTAAAGTTTGAATAGTACTCTCACTCTGACCATCGGTCTGAGGGTGATAAGCCGTACTCATATCTAAATGAGTCCCTAATGCCTCTTGCATTGACTGCCAAAACCTCAATGTGAAACGACTATCATGATCCGATATAATCAAGATCGGCACACCATGTCTAGCAACTATCTCATTCAAATACAATCTAGCCAACCTTTCCATCTTATAATCCTCACGCTTAGGTAGAAAATGAGCAGACTTAGTCAATCGGTCCACAATGACACAGATTGTGTCATGCCCATTACTAGTTCTTGACAACTTAGTCACAAAATCCATAGCTATCCATTCTCATTTCCATACGGGAATCTTAGGTTGCTAAAGCATGCCAAATGGCCTTTGATACTCAGCCTTAACCTCCAGACAAGTTAAACACTTACCAACATACTCAGCTATATCCTTTTCATTCCAGGCCACCAATACTTATATCTCAAATCATAATACATCTTATCAGCTCCTAGGTGTACAGAGTACTTTGACTTATGGGCTTCATCCATTATCAGAGTTCTCACCTCACCCATCAAAGTTACCCATATTCGATCTAGGTATGGTTCCATTACTTCTCTGTTCTATCATCTTATCTAAACCTTTCTGCAATCCTGTAAACTCATCCGTAGCCTCTTTCTGAGCCGCCAATATCCTATCCTTGATAATCGACTGAAGGATCATATTCATAGCTCTAACTCTCTTAGGCTTTACTCTTTCCTTCCTACTTAGGGTATCAGCCACCACATTCTCCTTACCAGGTTGGTAGCGAATTTTACAGTCATAATCACTAAACAACTCTATCCAATGACGTTGTCACATATTTAACTCTTTCTAACTAAAGATATGTTGAAGACTCTTATGATCCATATAGATGACACTATTTATCCCATACAGATAATGTCTCTAGATCTTAAGTTCAAACACGACTGCACCCAACTCTAAATCATGGGTAGTATAATTCTTCTCATGAAATTTCAACTGCTTAGACGCATAGGCTAT
>BQNB010173021.1:0-13404 GCA_026074375.1 Tanacetum coccineum
TTGTTGTTGTAAACTTGTATATTCTAACTGTTTCGCAGGTTGATATGGTGTTTTGTGGGATATTTTTTTTGTGTGATTGCAGGTAGTCAATACTGCTGCTAGTTGTACATTATTCCTGCTGACAGGTTGGTTTGTGCTGGTAGTATCAAGTTCCTGCTGGCTGACTTATTTCTGCTGGTAGTAACTTGTTTCTGCTGTCTCAACTTAGTTTCTGCTGTGCTCAGTTTGATTTTGCTGGTTGGTTGGTTTCTGCTGGTAGTCTCCAATCATGCTGGTGTAACCATGTATCTGCTGCCTGAATAGTTTGTGCTGCTCATATATTAATTCTGCTGTTTGACTTGTTTCTACTGATTTTAAGAGTGGTTTCTGCTGATTGACTTTATACCTGCTGGTCTTAAAATGGAAGTTGAATAGTGTTCGTTTTAAATCTAGTTTAAATGGTGATTGACGGCTACCACTTGCCTGAATAGGCGGCGTCCAAGTTGCTTTTCACTCAATTATTTCAACTTCTAAGGTTAAAATTGTACCAATCAAATTAAAAGGATATCTTTTCATAAATTGGACAAAATTAACCTAATTAATCGCAAATTGATTTTTATCTTTCCCACACACATACACCAAAATCATCATCCTAAATTCAATCATCACCAATGGCGGCACTCCAGTACAAAGATGATCACAACAAAATCGCTTACTTGGGAAGGGAAAGAGGCTGCGAGGACTTCACAGATATCCTCAGTTATTTGGACCACTCTCCATTAAGGTACGCTTTGACACATGCCCCTCCGGTCGTGTTTGACTCTTTGGTCAAACAATTTTGGGCAACAGCTGTTGTTCGCCCAAATGCTGCTGGGTCTCATGACCTAGTCGCCACTATTGACGGCCGTGAGGTGGTCGTGACTGAGTCTCTCATTAGGACTCAGTTACACTTTGACGATGCCAATGGCATTTTTGACTTGCCCAATAGTGATATTCTTGAGGGTATGAGGGTTATTGGGTATCCGACGGATCGGGCTCTTACCTTTCTTAAGAATTTCTCTCGATTTATTATAGAGGGGATGATTGGGAATGTTAAGGCTACAAAGAATAAATTTTTAATGTACCCAAGGTTTTTACAAATGATTGTGGCCATAGAGACTGCTGACCGAACCCCTAGACCAACATTTGGCTTTACTAGGAAACTGTTTGCTAATATGAAATTTAAATGGGAGGGTCAGCCAATGCCTTTGACACCCCCCATGCTTGCCATTGCTGCTGCTGGCGTTGATGCTGCTGTTGAGGAAAATGCTGCTGCCCATGCAGCTGCTGGTAGTACAGCTGAGGCACACCCTGAACCTCACTCTCCTCCGGTTTCCCCTGTTAGGGAATCAACACCGGAGAGGCAGCCTGAGACAGAATGGGTAGTCCCTAACCCTGTCTCACCTGTTACTGACTGGAGACCATGGCCTTCTGTTCCTGCACATTCTCCCATTAGGGATCTTACTCCTGAGCCTGCGTCTTCACCTACCCCGCCCGCTCAGACCGTTATTTTTGAGGTGCCATTAGTGTTTGGCCCTGCACCTAGACCAGTTAGGGATGTGGACCCTGATGTCATTGAATCAATCATTTTTGGTCCACAGCCCAGACCCCATGGTTATGTTGACCCTGACTTTGTGGAACCCATTATCTTTGGTCCTCATCCTAGGCCAGACAACTATATTGAGCCTGAGGACCTTGATAATCTCCTTTCCATGGAAGATGACACCACTCATGGTGGATTCCATGTGGAGTCACCTGTTTGGCCCGATGATGCTCCTACACCAACAGCCGATGCTGCTGGTAGGGCAGAGGACCCTGCTCTACTCACTAGTTTATCTGCAAAACTTGACAGGTGTATGGGACGAATAGACTCCTTGGAAACTGAGCTGGGAACATCAAAGAAAATTATGGGGGGTGCTATTTTGACACTAGTTTCTAGAGTCAAGAAGCTAGAGAAAACGGTTAAGCAGTTGCGGACAACACAGTTGGTGGGTGATGTCCCTACAGCGGAAGGGGATGTGGACATTCAGGATGATGTTGACCTTGATGGATTATCCTGTATGGCATCCGCAGCTCTAGGTCATGATCAACCTGCTGTTCATTCTGAGGATGTGGAGGAACGCGAAGAGGAGGAGGTTCCTCTAAGGCGTAAGAGGTCTGCTTCTCGCCATGCCAGGACAGAGTTTTCTACTCCAGCCTTTGAGCAGTTTCAAGCTCATATTTCTGCTGGTCCTTCGGTTGCTGCTGACAAGGGAAAGGCTCCTATGCCTGATTTGGATATACCTGCTGAGTTTATTACAGAGGATGCACAAGCCAGGAAACGCTTTGAAGCTGAACAGGCTAGTGAACGTTTGGTTCAACAGTTACAGGCTGAGGCCTTGGCTCAGGAATACATGCCTAATGTTTCTGAGGAGCGCGCAAAGGAATTAGATGAACTCATGATGCGTATGACAGAAACAGACTGGCTGAATTTGATGATGCAAGTTGGTTCAAATCCAGCATTGGCACGTGAGTTGTTGGGAGCTCATGTCACCAAGGACAACTTTATTGAGCGTATGACTGCTATTAAGGACAAGAAGAAGCGAGCCTTGGCAGATATACATTATAGAGCACTCAAGGGTAAGCCGATGAAGCAATCTAAGGTCACGCAGATGATGTGTAACTTAGTTAAAAATCAATGGCGTGCAGCTCATAATGGTACAATCACAATGACCGCTGTCAAGGCTATGACTAAACAACAGCTGATTGAAGAGTACGAGTATATCTGCAGACATCTAGAAATGGATCGCTTGTTGAGTGCTTAGTACACCCTTTTTCGACCAAAGCCTGCTATTACTGAGCCTCCTTCTAAGCGACAAAGGGTTGAACATGTCTCTTCACCGACAGTTTTTGTTCCTGCTGTTACAACTCATACTGCACGTGCTTCTTCACACCCTCTGATGTTCCCCTGCAGCTTACCACACAACCTGCTGATGATCCTATTCTGCTGGTGTAGATAGTTTTTCAATCTGCTGTTCTACTCCTATGTCTGGTTCCGCTGTTCCTGATACTGCTGGTGATCCACTTGATACTACTGGTACTGCTTCTACTGTTCCCACTTCAGCAGCAATGGATTCTGCTGCTTCACAACATGAGCTTGGAATTTCTCCATTTGCAGATTCTGACAATAGTTCTTCCCCGTCACCTGTCTCTACTGATCACATACCCATTGATGTTCTGTTTGACTCTACATCCGGGGGTCTTCATGAGTTTTTCTTGGCTAGTGATGAGGACGCACCGATAGGTATGTCTCGCATTGCTGCTGACCCTGCCTCAGACGATGAAGTACTCGCTGAGATTCTCTTTTGCGGTCACTATGTTTCTGGTGCCGGTGTTGTGGTTGTGGACAAACTCCCAGATGATGAGATTGTTGATCCACGGGTAAAGGTTGAACCCATTTCTGAATCTACCTCTTCTCCTCCTCGGTCTCGTAGTAAACATCGTGGCGTGCGAAGTGATACCTCTTTGTGGGATAGACCAGTTGACGACTTCCTCAGTTCTGAGAGTGAGAGTGATGATGATATAGAGGATTATATTCCCCCTATTCCGTATGGAGCATTTAAAGATTGGGAGATTGTGCGTTGCCCGCTTCGTAACACTTATTATCATGTGTATTATCAGGAAAATCGACGGCACAAGAACTTTTTCTACCTGAAAGAGTTGCTGCCTCATGTCTATCGTGAGGATCTCCTTCTTTTACGTCGACGGATGAACAGGTACTTTCGGCTCAATCCAGATGTAGATGTTGGTTTAGACCTTTGGAGAGACGTCAATCTGTTGTGTCAGTCCCTTCATTCTGATGATGTGGAAGAATTTTGGAGAACACAAGATGACTGGGTGGTGAGCAGCTGGAAATTGTATCCCAAGAGCTCTGTTCATGTCTTGGACTTAACACATGGGAAAACCGTTTATATGTTTGTGGACAAGGTCTATCCTATCCGGGCTCCACTGCTTGAAAGGATGTTGCATCACAGGCTCACACAAAAGTTTTATATTTGTTTTTTTAATATTTTATTTTTTTTTTACCCCCCCCAAAAAAACCCTCAATACGTCGGGATGTTGTGGTTGCTGGAAGTGTTATTCAGACGATTCAGGATGGCTTGCGGGAATCCTATGAGTGTCTTGCCTCTGCTCCTATGTAAGTTTGTGTATTAGTCAGTATTTGTTTTCACTACTTTCGTTCGTATTCTTGTTCAAAAAAAAAAAAAAAAAAAAAAAAAACCTCTTAGTTAGTGTATTGATCGTATATTGTTGTCTCACTTTGGTGTTAGTGCTTGCACTGCACGACAAATGGTTTTCAGCTAACCATGGCTAACAGCCAAGAAAGAGTCTGGCTCACCATTGCAAACGGCTTTGGTGTGTAACTCAAATCCGTTGATGGTTGCCAGGTTACCAAAACCTGGATGGTATTCATTTTCCATATTCCTGTTGGGATGAAAAATGGCTAGTCCAGGAGCAAACGGCTCCTGGTAAAGACTTCTCAAATCCGTGTATAGTTGACAATTTACTAAAAATTGTATGGTTTTCAACTCACCATGCTTGTCTGAGTGACGAGTTGACTAGTCCATAAGATTATGGCTTATGGTAAAGACATGCAAATCCATATTAGATGGTTGACACTTTACCAAAAAGTGGATGGTATATCAACTCACCATGTTTCATGTACAAAGAGTTGACATGGTTATCAATCCACCATGGAATTTAATACTTTCTAGTGCCAAAGGATTTGACTAGCCCTGACAAACGGCTACAGGTAAAAGGTATATCAAATCCGTTGATGGCTGTAATGGTTGCCAAAACAATTGGTATTCAACTCACAAGTTTCAAGTACTGAGAGCTTGAAATGGTTCTCAGTTGACTCATGACCATACACCTTTCTGTGGCCACAGAACGACTACTCCCAGATTAATGGCTAACTGGTAAAGAGACATCAAAATCCATTTACATTTTTTTTCAAATATTCACCTCTCACAGGAGTTACCACACCTGGAAGTGATGAGAATAGACTGAAAGTTTTTTTGATTAGATGTACATACTTGTCAATGGTGCTGTTGCTGCAAGTCTGGTTTGTTTGCTGCTTAGAGGATGTTGCTGCCTCATTTGATTCGCTGTTCATGCGAGTTTCATGCCTGATTTCCTTTGATCGTGATGTGGCTTCATAGTTTCTGCTGCTGTTTGCTGCTGCGGTAACTTTGGTAATACTGCTGCTGCTTACTCTGTTACTGCGGCCTTCAATTCTCTTGCCTCAAGAAGATCATCTAGAAACTTGGAATTAACGGAGTCCATAACCAGTCTTAGGGAGGATTGTTGGGACAAATTACAAACGACTAAGTGTCGTTTCTGCTGATAGCACTAAGTCGTTCCTGCTGACAGTTTAAATAGCATTCCTGCTGATTATGTTTCTGCTGGTCATGTTCTCGATCCACTGACCAGTGATGAATCTGCTGAGTGTTATTGATAACGTAATTAATGTTAAATTAAGGAATAATGTTTATTCAAGATTATCTCATTAATATAGAATGAGATAAATTAGGAAGTGATTGATATTGATGTATATCTCTTACAAGAATTTTAGTTTTTCATGTTGACTATTTAGGGTTTCTTCTCTAAAAAGAAACATTTAGCATTAGGGTTGGGCACCGATTGTAAAAGCACAAAATCCAATAATTATCCAATAAAGATCAAATAGATCGTTGTTCATATTGTTGTCTTCTTTTTGAACTGTTTAGGTTTTTTCCGCCTAAACTTTTGCTAGAGTCATCTCACAGTATGTGCATGTTGATTAAAAGTACCTATACATTCACAAAGGCAAGAAGATCTATCTAGCCTAGATCCTAACAAAAATGCAGCTAATAAATAAACCAACGTTCTGATGGATTAATAATGGTTAATACTGTTTTCTAATATTTGGCTAGACCGCTCAATATCTTAGTTAATATGCTCACTGTAGTATTTTAGTGTTTTGAAATGTTTTAGTCCACCACCAAACCCGTCCAGTCCCTCTCATGGGGCTAAAAACTCCATATCCATTAGATTTAGGATTAATTATGTAGTGTTTTGTTTTTTTTTTTTTTTTTTTTTTTTTTTTTTTTTTTTTTTTTTTTTTTGTTTTTTTTTTTTTTTTTATGTTTTTTTTTTTAGCATAGGTTAGCATTATTAACTAACTAATTAGAAAACCAAAGTATTAATAAATTAAAAGTGTTCCTCGCGCTTAGTGATGGACACCCTACTTACTACAAAACTCCTACCGACCGGGTACACTGCCCGTTAAAGTGTTGTTTTTTGTTAAGTCGGCAAAATATAAATTTAAAACTTGAATCGTAATTTAACACCACACAATGACACATCAAGTTTTTGGCGCTGATTCCAGGGAGTGAAAATTAATCTTGGTTTTTATTTGGAATATTTTCTAGTTTTTTAGTATTAGAATTTGATCTAACCCTTAGATTAGTGAAATTAGATTAGAGATAAATTATGTATATTTTGTATATGTGTGTGTTTAATTGTTTGCGTATTTAATTGTTTTTCATAATACACTGTTCTGGTCGATAAAACGATACGGCTTATCCACTTCCATTGGATACAGCGTATCCAACTTGCTATCTAATACAACGTATTCTCTCAACAGATTAATATGACGTATTCAATTCTATTGAATACGGCATATCGATCATCTGAAATAGAAGCTGAATTTTCGAGTTTGATTTCGTGCTTAATTTTTCTATCCTTCTTTTGAGCAAATCCTGCTAATATTTTTACCTTTCTGACAGGTCATATCAGAGCTAGTTGATTGAAGAAGAGATGGCAGACAATGAAGCAAAAACAACAATGAGAAAAATCGTGACTAATAACCAAGCAAATTACTATTCAGGGATTACAAGCATTACGGTTAATTAAAAGAACGCCTATGAGCTGAAAGGAAAATTCCTTGATGATTTGCACAAAAATGCCTTTAGTGGTACTAATGGGGAAGACGCGGTCGAGCATATCTAATACTTTCTAAAAATTGTTGATCCAATTGATTTACCGAATGTGAATCAGGATAAACTTAGAGTTGTTGTTTTCCCAATCTCATTAGTTGGAGATGCATGGAGATGGTATGATGGAATTAAAGGATCAATTACTAGTTGGGTTGATTTGACTAGAAATTTTTTTAGAAAATACTACCCGCCTTCCCGCACTAGCGGATTAACAACCCCATAATTAAGTGGGACCCCAATAATCCCAAGTTTGAAAATTGGTTGGCCTCAAAGTTTGTAAACTACAAGACGATGGATATATTTACTAAAGGAGCTTTGTGGGACTACTGGAAATTAGGAAGTGACGAAATTAAGCCATCGAATTGATTACGATGATGAACAAGAAATCGGTGAAATCTTTAGAATTGAAACAAACCTGTTCAATTATGAAACACCGATGTGCGAAGAATTCAAAGATTTCAATTACCTACTCAAGATAGATCTTGATCTCCTTACTAAAGACATTGAAGGATTCAAGACTTATGAAGAATTTAAAGACGATTGGATCTACGAATGGAACAATGATGTGCAATGGGTACACGAAAAACCATGGACGAATTATGGAGCATGGAATGAACCCACACCAGTTACACATTGTTGCAAACCTTTCAATTATAAAATTGGATGTTTGGAGTGGCCTACTTATGGCTAGAGAGAAGATGAATACTGTAATGGAGGGAACTTGCCTAGAGCTTACATAATTGGAAACTCACTTCATTATCAGGATTATGAATGGTACGAAGCCTTAGAGGACGGAGAATTAAAAGAAGAAGCTTTAAGAAACAAAGCTATCATGGAAGAAACTATAGACAAGATGATGAGTCCAAAGTTAGATGCGAAAATTGATGTGAACGTGTATGATGATACAAACCATGATCGTGAATATGAGATGGATCATGAAGTTGATGAAAGACAAGAGATATGTAGTAATGAAACTTATGAGCTGTCGGTTTGTAATATAAGAAGATTCAAGATGATCAAGTATTCGTTCGGAGATGACGAAGAGTATGTTGCTGTTAAAGAAGACGAATACGATGATTTGACAAGTACAGGGAGCATAGATCCATGCGAGCATTTACCAAAGAAAACAATTTTCTCATGATGGACGAAGGATGGATGGTAACCAGAGATGAGTATAAGAAAGGAAACTGGAAAAAAGTCTAACTTAAAGACTAGCTGAAAGAAAAGTGCTTCCCGGGAGACAACCCGGATTGTTATTTATTTTTATCGAGTCTACCTTCCCAGACATCAATACAGCATATCCGCTCTATACCATACGGCGTATTGAATGTCTAGACGTTATCAGTCCTTTATTTTTATGCACTTTTAAAACATTATTGCCAGTTCTGTCAATACAGCGTATTCCTGCATATGATACGGCGTATTCAATAGACTGGCCCGTATTTAGCATTTAGTTTAGTTTAAATTAACCGTAGGTACCAAGATAGGAATGCAAGTTTTTCTTATATTTTGCACAGGACCTCGCTGCAAAGAAATTGACAAAGTTGGTGAAGTATCAATCATTCGGAATCCTATGTGTGTTGTAGTCATGCTGGTATCTAGACGCATTTACAACACACATGCTTGCTCATAAACTCAACATGGAGAATCTACCAAGCAAAATATCAGGGGAGTTTCTCATTCTAATTCTTTTTAATTCCCGTATTTAATGTTTTATCTATACAACGAGGACGTTGTATAATTCAAGTGGGGGGATGGGAATTAGAATGATACTTGTCCTATTTTTCACATTAAAATGCTTAAATTATGCTCAAATTTAAAAAAATTCAAGCATACTTTTGTGAAATTACTTGTTACATAACCCGCACACAATAACCCTTATTAGATATTGTGAGGATTTAACCTTATCCGTTTCTAAATGTTTACCCAAATTCCACAAAAATATGAGTGTGCCGGTGATGTTGTAGACTTTAGAACTTGGCTTGGTATATCTATTCGAGACCACAATAATGAGTACTATGGATTTAGATGGAGTAACTTGTTTAAATTGGTAAATTTCTAGGATTACACCCAAAAAGCCTTTATATGTTGTTTTATTAACTAACTACACTGGTTAGTTAAATCCCCGTATAAACCCTTTGTTTACTCTCATCTTAAGAGTAAGATACCCCTAGAAAAACCAATAGAGCCAATCCTTTAGGAATAACACCAACTGTTTGTTTTGTTACACCTTTACACCTTAGCCTACCCTGTTAGATTAAGTCCATTTATCAGTTGCTAGTTGCTTAAAGTGTAAAGTATGTATTTCCCGAGTCTTGTGTCAATTTTCTATCTTTGGTACGGTTGGGAAGAAATTTGCACATTGCAAATGGGAATGTATAAAGTAGTCAAAACTCATGTATTTTTACTACCAACACAATTATTGGTACGTCCGAAGAATGAAGAATTATCAAAGGAATTATCCGGAGTTATTATGATCGTGAAGATGGTGAAATTACACCGATTTTCGTAGTTAGTATATGATGAAAAAGAAAAATGAAAAAATTAGAAAAATCGCAACAAAAAAGAGGAGGAAAGTTTAAAGATAATCATTTCGTAAAAGCTTAAACCGAAGGAATTATATCAAGGATCGATTATTCGTTGATACGTCTTATAAGTCAACGATGTAAAGTTTTGTATAAAGTGGTAGATATCGCCACTTGTCTTGTAAAAGTATGTAAAGTATGGGATGATTGAGAAGTTGACCGTTACGGGAACGCCAACTTAGGTTGCTGTTTTTGATCAATGATTAAGACGTTTGTGTATATAGTTGTGTCTTTTTCATGGTAACGGTCGGGAAAAAGTGTCTAGCAACTTCTGCCTTATTTGTTTTGGACTAATTATATTTGTTTCATAATTTTTATTTAACAACAATTTATTTCCCTTTCTTAATCATTAACCTTGGGTTTTACTCGAATGAGGATATGATCGAGTCATGCATGTCTATTCCGTCGTTACGGCCATGTATGCCTGATTCAGCTGCCTTGTTGGTTTATTAGTTTTGGTGAAAGTTAGAAGATTCCTACCCTATATCATTCTTCATCCTAACCCTTGGTTAAACTCGAATGAGGATGTGATCGAACACACATGTCTATTTCGTCGTTACGGCCATGCATGTGTGATTCAGCTACCTTGTTGGTGAAAGATTGATAGAATGATAAACCCTAAGCCTTATAATGAAAACCTATTTTACCTTTATAAACTTGTTACTCCTTAGCTCTAGTAGTGGAAATGTGTATCCTTGTCAAGCCTATGATAGAATACTCGTCACGACCGAGCAATTGAGTGAATTAGCTACATGTTACCACATAGATTAGTTGAGTGATTTGAATGTTTTCATCTACCTATTTCGTGAGGTGTTTAGTTGTGTACTTATAATAGATCAAATAAATGCTTAAACGGAAAAATACTTAGGGATACATTTTCATAAGCTTCTAAAGGCTACTCGAGGACAAGTAGGATTCAAGTGAAGGGATATTTAATGATATCAAATAACGTTACTTTTATAGCATCATTTATCCCATGTAAATAACCCATTTTGTATAATTATTGCAAAGAATTGTTACTTAATTGTTTGCATTTGAGAATTACAGTAATTATGGAGTACTTGGTGAAGATTAGCAAAAAGACACGCATATTGGAGCTTAAACGAAGACATTTAAAGATTACTGTTCTGACATCCTATACGCCGTATCCATCAAGGAAGATACGACGTATATGTGCCTGCACTTCACTAAAGACCATAAAGATCAAGGATCAATACGCCGTATCCAGAGAAGTCTATACGCCGTATTCAAGATATAGTAATAAAATATTCTGGAAGATATCAAACGTGGTCCCTACTCTAAGAAACCGCCATATTGACCTCGGTCAATACGCCGTATTGATCAAATTCTAGACCTTATAAATAGAAAACCTAAAAATAAGTTTTCAGTGTGCTAAATCTTATTTTTGATACCTCAACCATAAAAGTCGATTTTCAAAAGAAAAGAAAAGCAGAAGAGGTCGAGCATAGCAATTAATTCCATAGGAAACAACTTGTAATCTCCTATACTCTTGTAATCGTTCGGTTTTTGGTATCATTTGTTAACTCTATTAGTTTACCTTGGCTAAATTATTACTCTTGTATTGATTATGACCTTTGAAGGCTAATACATTCGGGTATTAGCCATTATTATGAAGATTTGAATGTTTGGTTTTGTTTATCTCGATTGCTTAATTTATCATTGATTACTTGTTTATGTTTGTAAGTTTATACTTGTTTACATGCTTTTGTATGTGACCTATCATTAAACTAGATCTAGTGATACAGACCAAGTAATTTAGATGCCAGGATGGCTCTCCATATAGTGATTTATACATCTAGACCACTAGGATCACGAATAATAACCTATCTTTGCCTTGAGATTGCGAGCTTAGTTGGTGATGAAGTATCATTTTATACGCTATTTCGGTGTCATTTAACCCCTTAAATCATGCAAATATGCCTAAATTATGTGCTTAATCATTTGTTATCAGGTTTTTAGCACTTGGATGGCTTTTGGAGGGAATACAAGTGACTTGGGCTCATTTGGAGAAGAAACAGACAAGACTACAACTCTACACCAAATCCTTAAAGAAGTTGTGCATACAGAGTTTGGAGACAGAGTCCCGAGTTTCAAGCGATGGTGTCAGGATGTTTGAAGTAACGGCGACAGAGATCATGTGACGGTGTCAGAACGTGGCCGACCTAAAGAAACCCTAGAAGATTTTGTATCACGAGATTGAGAAGATCATTTCATTTGCGAGCGATGTACCAGATATTCTTTTAGTCGTAACTACTTCATACGAACTCGGATTTTGACGATTCAACAGCCCACGCGATAGCAGCGAAAAAATCTGCAACTACGTAAAAAATGACGTTATGACGCTCCTCGAGATTTTTAGCGACGGCGTCAGGATTGCCGACCTAGGGTTTTCCTATAAATATAGCCTCATAACTTCATTTTTATCAAGCCCCCAACCCTAAGTCCGATTCTAAGGTTTGGGTAGGTGTTTTTCCAGCAACTTAGAAGACCTAATTCATTCCATGTCTTTAATTCCTTTTGTTGATTATGATTTGAGTATGCTTGGATAATTCATCTAGTATTTATTTGGGTATGCATGAAACTTTTCATTGATTGATTATATCTTGTTGTTTGTGACAAATTCAATGATTATAATTAATTATAGTATATAATTCTTGTTTCCTATTGCTTCTTGTTAATGGATGTGTGTGTTAGGCTTTAGAAAACCAGATTTTGTCTGTATCGCTGTTGATATGTCTAGGGAAACACGAGTAGTGTAGAAAGGATACCATCGGTAACAATATTCATACTACCTTACCTCTTCAATGGTTTATCCCTATTAAGATATTTTAAATGCATGTAATGTACTCTTAGGGGCCTTGTAATAGTCTTCATACTACCTTACTTGTGTGTTGCCCTAACGGAATATTACATAGACGGTGGGTTCGTGTAATCCGTTCATGACCTAGAAAATACTTACACATTACATCTCAAGTGTGATAAAGCAATAGGTAGAATTGGATAGCTAGCAAGGAGTAGTGCATCCCAAGTGAATATGCTTCGTTGTATAATTGTTCTTGCCATTAGATTAGAATTAGTAGTTAATTAGATTAAACAAACCAACCTTTAAACTTGAGATTTACTTACTTATATAAAATATAAAAACACAAAAAAATATTCTTCCTTCAACCCTTAGACCTTAGTGAACATTTGATCCGGCCTTCGTGCTATTCCCCTAGAGAACGATAACAACCCCCGAGTCTTGCCTATACTACACTACAACGACTAGGTACACTGCCTAGGGGATTGTAAAACTTCCTGTGAAGTCTTCGCAACCCTCACATCAATTATGATATATATATTTCATATATATGAACATGGTTTCCTTAATATTAAGTTATATATCTGGAAAAGGCTTTGTGTTATTAGGATAACAATGTTGAAAATATTCATATCCATCGCCTTCTATATTTCTTCTACCTTTTACCTTGTTAATAATGTATGTTTCTATTTCTGCTCTAATTTTTTTTCATTCTAATCTTAATACATCTGAGCTCCTTTTGTATTTTTGCATCATACAATTCAACAAAAATGTATGACACTCTACAACAATCATAAATTTTGAAGTAATTATCCACAACTGCTGTTACTCTTACATCTCCTTTAGCACGACCATCGGTTGCATTTTCGTCAAAAGACATTGATTGCTGCCAAACTACACCTTAAAATATATATAATATATAATAAAATATAAAATATATATAGTAAGGCTAGTCTAAAAG
>BQNB010173022.1:0-13404 GCA_026074375.1 Tanacetum coccineum
TAAAACCCCTATTGGCATGTCACCATATAGAATTGTTTATGGTAAAGCTTGTCACTTACATGTTAACTTGAACATCGTGCAGAATGGGCCCGGTGAACATAGATTTTGATGAAGCTGGAATAGCAAGGAAGCTTCAAATATGAGAATTTGATGAAATAAGACGTGATGCATATGAAAGTTCAAGAATATACATGGACAAAACCAAAACTTTTCATGATCGACATATTTCCAAGAAATCATACACGGTTGGTCAAAAAATTTGGTTATTTAATTCGCATTTTAAGCTTTTTCAAGCTAAACTTAAAAGCAAGTGGTCGGTTCCATACATTGTGACATAAATGAAACGTTAGAAATAAAAAAAACATGGACAATGGTGAACCTTTCAAGGTTAATGGACATCGACTCAAACTATACATCATGTTGGAGAACGGTAATTTGAAAACTGTTGTTACATGGTAAGAATCACTTTAATAATTACTATAATGTTGGATGCCAGGTTTGTTAGTGAAGACAATAAATAATGGTTGGCGTATGGTGGTGTTCGATAGCTGTCGTTGTCCATCTATACCTACTACATCTCTAGTTTGACGATAACAAACCGGTTTTATTATGTGTTCATGATTGTTGACTGCATATATTTTGTGTAATTTTTGGTACTAAATGCTTTGTAATAAAGTCTAATAGGTGGTTTTAAGTGATGAATATCTACATTGTCTATAAGATGTGGTTAGAGTTATGTTTTTAGTGAGTTTTGTTAATTTGAAAGCGATCTGATTTGTTATTTGACAATCCAGTGTGTTTAAGGCAGTCTTTTTGTGAAACTACGACATTGTGTTTGTTTGTGTTTTTCTTTCTTTCTTTTCTGTTGTAAATATTTTGCTATATGGATTTGTTTTATCCTGTTTGGTCAAAAAAAATGGAAAGTATTTTGAATCATTTGTTATAAAGTCTGTTGATATGTCCTTTGCATATGATGTTTATTAGTCTTTTGAAGATGGTGAGTTCTTGCTGTATTATTGTTTCCCTAAGTTTGTGTGTTTACCTGGACTAAAAAACTAGGTAAAATGTTTGATGTCAGGTTTGGCGTAAATAACTTCCGATTTATATGTAAGGCGTGTGTTTGTGATGCCAATAAATGGTGGCTGTTATGTAGTGTTGTTCGATGATTGTACTTGTTCAGATAGTCATGTGACTACATATCAGGTTGTTATTTTTGCCAAGCTTTATGCCTAAATGATTCATTTATTGAATGATTTGCATGTAAATATTTGGCATTTGTTGTGTGTTGATCATTGTTGTGCCGATGTATGGTTGCTTAAAATGGGTTTAAATAACTTAATATACATGTCCTTTCATTCTTTGGTGTTTGTATTTTTTGATGTAGCTTTTTGATTGTCTTTTGGGTCTTAATATATTAAAGGTGTGTTCTTATAGTTGCACAATTGTTTACAGTTTGCCGTTTATGCTATCGCCGTCGAATTTATGTGCACTTCGCAAGTGGAAACTTACGAGCCACGAATTTGCTGCTACAACACAGCTTTATGTTTTTTTGTGGCCAATAGTTTGGATCTACTATCTAAGAAACTACATGTGTTAATATTTTACCTTCTATTAGACCTAAATATAAATGGAATGTCGATTAGAAATGGCTTTGTTATGATGAGGAGTGGGGAATAAATTGAGATAAAGTTTATGTATGATGCTTAGAGGAGGATCCAATTACAAAATATGCCCAAATTAAATGGGGAACTATGGAACCTAAGGGAACCATTGAGTGTACTGCATTAGCATATTTCATCAAGGAAGATTTCTGGCTAGTGTCGATTTGTTGAGGTAAGATGTTTATTCCTTTTCTTTACCCTTTTTCATGCGTTTTGCACTAATATTTTGTGTTAACTTATTCACAGTTTAATGTTAATATTTTCTACACCATTTTCATAAATCTAATTTAGATAATAACTAAATGGCTATGATGATTCAGTTACCCAGCTCGTTCTAATTTCCGCATTACAAAATCCGGACACCTTAACATGCGATCGGTTTCTGAACCCAATTTAATATCTGATCTAATGCATAAAGACCCTATATATAACTACTGAGCCATTCTTCATTTTTGTATTTAGTTTATTCAAGGTATGTTAAGTGAATGTGCTAATGTTAGAGCGAGGACGCGGAGAAAAATCAATATAAATGTTATGTGTGATGTTTGCGAAAAGAAATTTTTTCTCGATGGCAAACTATTGCTATATATGCTTGATAGAGAATATTCGTATCGATTTTTTCATGCTCCTTACAACACTAGGACATCCATTTTACATATCACGCATAATCTAAATACAAAATGGATTGTGTCTCAGGTATGATTATGTATGACAACATCATATGAATATCCCATGTTCAAGAATTGGAAAGAAAAGACACGTCATTAGATAAAGCCGTTTTTGTGGCTTTTTATTTTATTTTGGGTATTGGCGTTCTCCTTTCTCGCTTCTTAGAAGAAAGCTGCGGATTGTTATGTCATTTGTTTCTTTAGGTATGCTATTGTCTGATGTGTTCAGTGTAGTGCTATTTGCATTTAGATTATGAATTGAAGGGATGTTTTTTGTTTTTGTTTATCTGCTGGTTATAGTCTTTGGGTGCGCCTTATATTTTATAGACTCACAATGTTACTAAATATATACCAGATGTATATAGACGGTATATAAAAAGCTTCACAGCAACGCGTGACCGTCTAATCCCTCGTTTATTCACAAATATTAATTATACTGGTAACGAATGGTTTTTTAATACATTAATTTTGTGATTTAGTAACTCATATAACAATCTTTATATTTGTTTTTAAATATGTACATGTCATTTTATCAACATAATACTACTTTTTTAGCATATAAATGTAATCTTTTGTAAAAAGATCTTTAAAAAATAATACTCCTTTTTATGATGTTACATTATGTTGGTGTCGAATATATTTTTGTTCCATGGTTATTTTTTGTTGTTGCTATTGATATACATATATTTACATACACTTCACTCGAGATTTTATGTCCACAAAGTATTTGGGCCTTGGCCCACGAATGTATAACCTAGATAAGTTTTAGCTGCCATTTCGTGAACCCTAAAGAAAAGATCATTAACAAGTATGGCCGTCAGATCAATTTGATCATTTAATTTGAGATATATTTTTACTATAAAAGGTTGATAAGGGCACCCGCAATTTCATAAAGTCTTAAATATGAAAAAGAGAACATCGGCAAGAAGAAATACATTTTTAGATCCTTCCTTCGATAAGAAGATACTAATTTGAGTTGAAACTTCATGTTTTATCGCGATCATTGTTATCGGCATTTCGATTGATAGTGTTCATATTTTTAGTTAATACAATCTACGCATCTTTGCAAATTATCTTTTGGAGGTTTATACTGTTATAACATTTTCTAAATCAGATAAATCATATATATGGTTTTCTTAAATAAAACTTATTTTTTCATTTATAATTTAATCGAGTACGTTTGTTTAGAAAAGAAATCCACAAAAATTATTTGTATGTTATTTTTTGAGATGAATCCCATTCACGATACTATCTTTCATATGTTGTCTCTTTGTCCAAAGGAGTTTATTGCTCCAAAGGTTCTGGATTTGCCGAGTTTTCCTCTACGCTCTACCAATCTCACCTTGCAATCTATTAGGTAATATTTCTATTTAATAATTAATTTTCTATTAAACATGATGCTATATATTATATCTAGTTTAAAGATGACAAAGTTAAGTACCTTTAACACCTTTTTAATGCTTTGTATATCTAACAGATCATTTACATAATATTAATCTGCAAATCCAGGCTTATAAAATATGTTTATATCATAGTTATTCAACTACAATGTGTAAACAAAATTTTACATCAATTTTTTTCGCTGACTTATTTTAATTTGCATACTAATTAATATGCTTTAGTGAAGAGTGAAAGTTATAGTTGCTTATAAAAATATATCTACCATAGTTATCAAAAGAGATTAATCTTATGTTATTCCATTGTTTTGATCCGATTCTGATGAGTCTTACGATTTTACGATATCGTAAAGCAAAAACGATTCAGATTTTACATAGGATTTTTGCAAGCTTAAGATCTTATAACCCGATTGTAACATTTCTCAATTTCAGGTCATTTTACGACACCTATTATTCGTCATTATTTATTTTGGTCTGATACGCATTTACTTTTAATTTAACTTTTAAGCTAAATCGCGTAGACTAGAAATAATCATTTAACGTAAACGGTCACCAAATAAATTAAGTTTTAAGTCAAACAAGTGTTATATAATTATTAAGAAGATAATTATTGACTTTGCGTATTTTATTTTTATTGGTCACGTAAAAGGCTTACGTTTCGCAATAAAATACATTTAGACACACCGCGGAAATACCTAGACTTACCTAGACTCAAACCAATACCCACTTTTAAACCTTAAACACAAAATTTAATCAATTCTTGTGTTATTAAGCGATATTGGCCGAATGTGGGGACTAAATTAACTAGGAAAATTCTTAAAACTTTCTAAGTACATGTACATCTTAAGGTAATTAAACCTTGTACTTGTATAATACTAGCAAGATCTCAAAAGCTTCTCTTTTTCCCTTGATACTATATGTCCAACCCACAAATCACCTAGAAATCTTCCTAATATCTCTTTAAGTACATGTACAAACCATGTTTAATTAAAACATGTACAATGTGTCCCTAAGTAACTTATTACCTAATGGTTAATAACCATTTGAGCTCTTTTTCTCTTGGAAACCCACGGCAACATGCATGTATGTACACAAAACCATAAGATTTCATAATCTTGGCAAATCTTGTACAAATATTGAGTAATTAAGAGATGTACTTAGTTGTTTTAGCAAAACCATTAGAGAGTAACTAAAAACCACAAAACCACTAAGTCTAGGGCACGGTTTGGTTAGGATTTGGACTAGGAATTGTAACTAGCTATCTTGCCTATAAATACACACTCACACTTGACATTTAGCACTCTTGAAAACTCACACATACACTAAACACTCTCTCTAATCCAAACCATCTTTGTCTCTTCTCTTGTTCGGGTTATAAAACGCAAACAAACACCTTCATATTTTCCTTTGAACCTACAATATACACTAGGGTCATCATACGAGTTATAAGGAGGTACACGAGCCAAGTCTTGGGTGTTTACAAAGCTTTGAAGCTTAGGGTTTGGTGGTTAATCATGTAGAACACATTTGGGTTGCCATATTACTCGCATACACTCGAACCAAGTCACTAGGACTCTTTGTAAGTCACGTTTAAACTTATACAATTCGTATTTTAATTGTTTCTTTGTTGCTAGACATTGTGTCACGTAAATGATGCACTAGCGTGAACCCATGCGTGACAACGTACATATAAATGCTTGTATAGGACTTGTGTGGTGATGAATATGTTAAAACATGTGAAATATGACTTAAAAATGAGCTAGGGTATCAAACGTGTTCGTTTGTAAGCAAATGTGAACACCAACGCAAACAATAACCTTTACAAACGAATTTCACAAAAGTTATATGTAAACTTTTCCTATAAATAAGCTTAAACATCTTATTCGTGAGCTTACACAGCTTAATGAGCTTATTATGAACTTAGAAACATTAATGGACCCCTTTGATATCTTTCGGGTTAGAGTTATTGGGCTAGCAAGCCCAATAAACTCAAATAAGCTCAAATAAGCTCACTCGAGCTTATTTTTTTAGCTTAACAGTTTTAAATAAGTTTAAATAAACTTAAGGAGGGCTTATGTGCCTTTGAAAACTCATTTGGACCTTTAGATTGTCCAATAAGGCCCAATAAGCCAAATTAAGCTCATCCGAGCTTATTTATAAGTTGACCCGGCTTATATGGCTTATTAGAGTCCATTAAAACCAAATGCCACTTACTAGAACTTAACTGGACTTAAAATGTGACTTTTTCAAGTTAAGGGACTAAAAGTACAAACTTGTAAACATAGGGGTTAAAACTGTCAAAACTGTTTTCTATAGATTCTAGGGGTTGTCTTGACATTTTTGAAACTTAAGGGGCTGTTTGAAACATATAGGGACTTAAGGTGTAAATTGTTGTAAAGCTAAAGGACTAAAGGTGTAATTATGGAAACCTAGGGGTTTAAAGTATAAATGTTATATTTTCATAAACATAGGGACTGTTTTTGTAATATAGAAAACCTAAGGGTATTTCATGAACAAAAGTGATTTTAATAACCACTTAACATACCGGACGAGTTATATATTTACCGGATATTATACGAGTTAAACAACGACTTAATAAATATGAATATTTATTAATAACGTTTATACATATATTTGAACGTGTGTAATCGTATACTTTCCCAAGAGCCATCAAGTAAATACAAATACAATAAACATGTGCACCACCACACAAGTGATAACAGTATATATAAACTAGCAATTTATTGTAGTTTATGCATTGAGTCGTTAGCCTAAACTTGTAGCGCGTAAGACTGGACCCGTAAACTTAAGTATTCGACGGTGTGATTCATTTCGCTCATACATGGATATATTTATCATTTTCAGAGGACTATTTCTAAGAGAGTTCATAGCCCAAGTTTTACACAATTATTTTAATGGATTGGTGGCGGCATCTTGGGGTGAGAACAAGTGCTTTGTTTTATAAATTGGTCATCTAAGTAGAAGCACATTTATACTATTATTTCGTGTTTCTCTATGTAGCGATAACCCACTGAGCCCGTTATCATGAACTGTCAATTACTAGATTGTGAGCGCGAATGTTATAAATAGATCTATTTGGGATTGACGTCCCCGTTTGGGTGAGTAGCGCTCACTGTGCCGGTTTGCCGGACAACAAACGTATACCATGGTCGATTTTTGATGTTGCGGGTTAAACAACATTCACGGGCAAATAGCAATTTAATAATTGCTTCAAATACATCGAGCCTTCGGTTCATGAGCTTAGGAAAAACGTAATTAACTATTTATGATAGTTTGCATCTGTTGCTTAATCATACACTTATGAAACCTTGCTGTCTATCTATTGATTCACATAAACTTATGAATTCACCAACATTTATGTGACGTTTAAGCATGTTTTTCTCGAGGTCAATAAGGCTCGGGGTGCCAAGATACATTAGGGTCACTCATTGGAGAGTCAGTACTAAAATTTGGGGCGTATTTACTTTGGATCATTTGTTATAAAACAGAAAACCTTTACTTTTGTTGTCAAACAATTTGAAGCCATGAGCTTATGTAATGAACAAGTATTTTGTTAAATCCAATGTATCTTTTTAAAATGACACGTTTAGTGGTCGTTCTCATATCTTGTGCTATTGATCTATGAAGTAACGCCCTCGGATATTCAACATTCCGCTGCAACCCAGATTTGGGGGTGTTACAAGACCTCTGTATGGTTTCCAACTCTTATAATTCTCCAGTAACTTCTTGATTCTTCAGTGAAAACTTCCCAGTCTATAATTGGATATTTAACTTGTAGAGCTTCAATGTACACTTCTTCTACTGGAACTATCACTAACAGTTTCTTTAGTTCTTCTTCTGATACTTCTTTTTCTTTTCTTGCAGATTGTTCTTCAACTGACCTTGAATCTTCTCTAATCTTTTGTCTTTTAGCAGGTGGCTTTTGAAAATCAAATCCAGATCTCTTCATCACTTCCTTTTCAATCTCAGAATCCTTATGTACAAAAGATTGATTTTGATCCCATACTTTTTCAAATATAGGTCTATATCTTCATAGGTTATTTCCGCTTGAATTACTCTGCTTGGTATCCTCCCATGATTCTTCAAATACATGCCATGTTCTTCCTTACTTTTTACTTACTTTAGAGAAAGATCTATTTATGTTGTGCATGATATCTGAGCACAGCCAGGATCACTCCAATCAATAACAATAGCTGGATCAACTTCACTACAACTCTTCCCCTTTCATCCAACTGCTTTTTACAATTCTAATGTTTTTTCAAGATAAACCTTCTCTTGTTCTTGTCCTTACTGTGAGCTATCACACACACACACACACACATTTTAGCTATTTCTGCATCCCTGACAATCCTTTGTCTTTCTTCTTTATTAACCTGTTCTTGTAATCTAATAGCTGCTTCATGGCTAAGTCTTTCTTGCTCTAGTTGCTTTTTTGTCTTCTTCTGAACAGATTCATCTTCTTTCATAATAGCTTTTCCTTTATCTTTTCTCTTTTTTGCACTCCTTCTGATGTACACTAAATTTTCTGCAGCAGTACTAATCTCAAGAATTGCACTAGCAGTACTAACTGATATGTTAGCAGTACTAATCTCTTTTTCACCCTTTTCACCACTACCAAAATCTTCCACTAGTTCAGTAGGCTCTTCTTGATCTAAAAGTAACTCAGTATCAACACTATTCCTCCCCTGAATATCGGCATCCTCTTGAATCCATGAAGTTCCTTCATCTTATACCAATGAAATAGAAGGATTTTGATCAATCTTAGCAATTATCCTTCCCTGTTTGTAAGAATCCTCTAAATCTTCCTCATTATCAAATATAATCACTCTTGCCCTTCTTCTAGATTTGCTTGCCTTTACCTTGTGCTCCAACTTCTTGACCCTCATAATGAGCTTAGTGTAAGCAGCACCATATGTCAATTTTGTCTGCTTTAAGTCATTTTGTAAATCCTCCACCTTCTTGGATAATGTTGTATAAAGAATCATCAATTCATTGAGTGTCAAACTGCCCTTATCATTGCCAAGTGATTGAACCCTTAGTTGAGATGAATCATGGGGCATAGTAGTAGGTTCTTCTGCATCATGGATAGTTTGCATGAATGGTAGTGTAGGTGGTTGTTGAGATGTGGATGGATGTGTTTGGGGTGATAAAGATGGTGAATATGTTATTCTAGAAGGAGATGACTCAGGTGCAGTGAGCATAGTTGGAAATAGTAGAATGTCTACCCCAGTATAAACTTTGGAAACCCTTCTCATGTTGCTGAATAGTTTTTGTATAAGGGTAGGAGCAACATAAGTTCTTTTGTGAGGGAGAAGGTGTCTTTTGTGCTTGTTCAAAAAGATTTAATGAATCAAGGATACATCAAGAATTTAGATCTACTGTCTAAATATTTTACCATTCCTTCAAAAATCATTTTAGAAAAATTAAAAGTCCTATTTATGGCCAGACAAATAATAGCAGTAGCTATGTTGCTACTAAACTGCTCCCAAGCAGTCTTCTTAGGAATTAGGCAATGAAGAATAGTATGTATTAAGAATCTCCATTATGGGGAAAAATGACCCTTTTGAAATGTCAACTTGTCAAAATTAGAAGCATACCCCATAAGAGCAAGTTGCTCAAAATTTTCAGTATTAGGTAGTGAACTAATACCATTAGCATCTTCTAACTTAAGATGTCTTCTAAGAGATGCTTCAGTAATAGTCTTGACTCTTCCATCAATGGTAGCAGTTATCTCCATTTCTTCATTCCATGATGTGCTTGCAAAGGCAGTTTCCTAAAACTGTTAAATGTGAGAAGTATAGATAATAGGATTTTCTGTAAAAGCATGCTTGATGTGACTTATAGTGAGAAAATCAAGTATCTGATGAAACCCTTCACTTCCCTCTGATTTGTTTAAGAAAGCGACCATGTTGTGGGTCTCACAGAACTCCAAATTAGCCATGATTGATTAAGTTATGATAAGGGTTATGGGTTTATGTTCGATGATGAGAATATGAGAGTTTGATAAGGTTAAATAAGATTTTATAGAGAGAGCTTAGGATTTTGATTTGACCGACTTAATAAGATTGAATATTTATAAGGAAGAAATCTTATAAGAGAAAGAAATATCAAGAATTTTCCAAATCATAGACCCCTATGAGCAAGTTGTTGGCGGAAATATCTCAACGGCTATTTAATTAATCAAAAATTCTATTATGCATCAAACAGTACTAACGGTTACCCAGCAGTACTAATTTTAGCCTAACAATACTAACTTTAAGCCTAGCCGTATTAACTTCACCCAGCAGCATTAAAATATGCCTAGCAGTACTAACTTAATACTGGCAGTATTAAGTTTATGCCTAGCAGTATAAACTTCAATGTTGTTCCAACAAGCATTTCCATCATAGACTTAGATTCTCACAAGCTCTCTTTCTATTTTTCATCTCACAATATCTCTCATTTCTTTTTCTCACTGAAACTCTCTGTCTGTTTTTCATACTCACATCTCTCTTTCTATTTTTAAGCTCACTGAATCTCTCATTTCTTTTGGCTCACCATATCACTCTTTCTGTTTTTATATCATAAATCTCTCTATTCTTTTGAGCTCACCAATGCAGATAGTTTTGTATAATGTCCCATCAATTCCATTAGTTGCATATTGTCCTCTCCACTTCCAAATGTGTTAACTTTTGAGAGAGGTGAATCATTGGACTATTTAGATGTAGTCCCAAACCTAGTTTGAGCATCTACACCCCCCAATATGGTATCTTGGTGTCCCGACCTCTTTTCATTTGCCTAGGTGTTTGATTTAGCACATACTTTTATTTGATGTTGCATATCCTTCCATCAATACTTGACTGCATATTAACATCATTAGCCTCCCCTCAAATCAATATTAGATTCTCAATGTGCTTAGCCTGCAAATGTTGGTCCAAAACCAAGAATACACAATCCAAACTATTTTCTTGTTTAACAGTTTTAATTATGACTAACAATTTTAACTAGCAGTCTTAAGTATAACTAGTAGTACTAATTATACTTAGCAGTACTAATATTTTCCTTAACAGTTTTAACTATGACATCATAAGCCTCCCTTTAATTCAATACCAGATACTCAATATGCTTAGCCTGCAAATGTTAGTCCAAAACCAAAAATATACAATCCAAAGTATTTTCTTGTTTAGCAGTTTTAATTATGACTAACAGTCTTAAATATAACAAGCAGTACTAATTATACTTAGTAGTATTAACATTTACCCTAGCAGTTTTAACTCTGTCTTCAATAATTATTCAACAACATGCCTCTATTCATTACAAGTACACTAGAAAAGACTAGATAGACATGTGAGAATTCATGAGGATCTATATTTATGCATAACCCATGAATAAAAGTTAAGAACTATTAAGCCTCAGAGATTGAGTAATCTAATGCTAGCAATTAGAAAGTTAAACCTGCTAGTATCAAAAGCTTTTATGAGAAGATCTGCAACATTTTGGTCTGTGTGAATCTTGATTACTTGTATCAACTTCTTCACATAAGAATCTCTGATGAAATGATGCCTTATCTCTATGTGCTTGGTTTTAGAGTGAAACACTAGATTCTTCACAATACAGCTTGTACTTTCATTATCAATGTAAATTTTGGTGTTCATGAAATTGAATCCATAGTCAAGCATCTGATTATGGATCCATAACACCTGTCCACAGCAACAACATACTCTGCTTCAGTTGTTGAGTTAGCCATTATAGTCTGCTTCTTACATTGCCATGAAATCAATCTCTTGCCAAGAAATTGACAACATCCTATTGTGGATTTCCTATAAAGACTAGCTCCAACATAGTCACTATCAAAAAAAGCTTCTAAGTAAAATGGTGAATCTCTAGGATATCAAAGGCCTAATTTATTTTGGCCTTTTAAGTATCTAAAGATCTCTTCATAGCATTTAGATGTGAAGTCTTTGGAGTAACTTGGAACCTTGCACAAGCACAAACAGCAAACATTATGTCTGGTCTAGAAGCTGTTAAGTACATCAATGATCTAATCATTGATCTATATAAGTGTACATCCACATCCTTATCTTCTTCATCCTTTATCATTGCCTTATTTATCTCCATTGGGGTGCTTGCTATCTTTATTAAGGCAAAATCAAACTTTTTCAAAATCTCAGCCACATATTTATCTTGGCTGATAAAGATCCCATCACTCTTCTGTTGAACCTGAAGTCCCAAAAAGAAAGAAAGTTCTCCCATAGAACTCATTTGGAACTTATCATGCATCAGCTTTTCAAATTCAGTACTCATTTCCTTTTTAGTTGACCCAAAGATGATATTGCCAACATAAACCTGTACTAGCAGGATATCATCTTTATGTCTTTTAATGAAAAATGTTTTATCAATTTGACCCTTATGAAAACCATTGTCCAGCAAATAAGTTAACAATGTCTCATACCATGCTATTGGGGCCTGATGTAGTCCATAAAGAGCCTTTTCTACCTTGTAAACTTTATTTGGAAAGTTTGGATCTTCAAAACTAGGAGGTTGACAGACATACACCTCATTTTCTATCTTTCCATATAGAAAAGCACTCTTCACATCCATTTGATAGACTATAAAATCTTTAAAGGAAGCATAAGCCAGAAATAATCTTATCGCTTCTATCCTTGTAACTGGTGCAAAGACTTCATCATAATCTATACCTTCCTATTGAGTATGTCCTTAAGCAACCACTCTAGCTTTATTCTTCACCACTATGCCTCTTTCATCCTTCTTGTTTCTAAAAACCCATTTAGTACCAATTGCCAACTTTTCTCTTGGTAAATCAACTAAGGTTCAAACTTTTAGTAGTTTAAATTATAGAAGCTCATCATGTATTGCTTCCACCTAGCTTGGATCTTTTAAGGCTTGAACTGGTTTATTGGGTTCCATTTGTGATAAGAAACAGGCAAACAGACAATTTTGAAAATCTTTGTGATCTGTTCTCCTAAGCTTGTGAACTGAGGAAAATAAACCATGCTCTTCATTTATCTTGGTCATGTGTCTTGTTTGTACAGGTGTTTTTAGACTTCTAATCACTTGATCTTCAAGATGATCATTATGAAATTTGGTGAAAGAAGTATCAGGGACTGAATAAGATGAAATTACATTATTCATACCAACCTTTTCTTCTAAATCTTCATCATCATAAGCATTTCCAAAGATGCCAGTATTACTCATTGAAGACACATTTGGAACAGGTGGAAGGGTAAATACATTTTTGAAAGGAGAAAATTGTTCAAATAGATGTTCTTTAATTGCATTAGATTTACTAACAGAAGGTCTAGCAGTATTAACTAGTGGTGATGGAACAACATTATCAAATGATGGTCCAACAGTACTAACAAGTGTACTAACAGTATTAATACTGTTAGTAATGTTAGTGTGTTCAGTTTTCATTTCCCTTTGATCCAGCCTTTCAGACTCACTTCTTGTATCTTGTGCATCCTTTTCATTTTTATCAGAAGCTCTTCTTTCATCCACTTCTGTAGGCTTTAATCCAGCATTCCGTTCAATATCCTTAGGACCTTGAGAGATTAATGGATCAGTTGTGTATAAAGGTATTAGGATGTACTCTTGTTCAGTTTTTTTTTTCCTTTTGAGCATGACTTGCAACAATGTTATCTTTGGTTCCTACAATAT